>JAZHYW010007536.1:0-165513 GCA_037355805.1 Ixodes ricinus
CTGCCGCTCTACCTTTTTCAATTTTGGCGGCCGCTTCTCGTGGCATTCTGCCAGGCTTTGTCAGTACAGAAAAGGTTATGCAAGAACAGATCTGGCCGCCGCAGATAACTACATATCTGCACGTGCGGAAAAGCACGTGCAATAATAATAATAATAATAATAAACTTTATTTCCGTGGTAGTGCCCAGAAACGGCCACGAAGGCCTACTTATTGGTACACTATAAACAAAATAACCATCACATTAAAGATTCATCTGTCTGTTGAGGCACAGGTTGAGGCATAGGTTAATCAATAATAGCAACAAAATTAACAGACGCAATTGCAAGGCTACCAAAGTTACCTTCCCGCGCATGCAGCACACGAAGAACAGAGCGCATCCCAGGGAAAGATCGGTAGGCTTACGTTATGGGGCCCTTCGCGAAGTCTACCGGATTCAAGGCTATGTTGATGGTGCTGTTCACGATGTCGTTCAGCCTTGGTTCCGTTGATATCACAGGATCTGCGGAGAGTATGGTGAACGCTCATTGCTGACCAATTATGGCAGGCCTGGGGATTAGTCCAGACAAATAAACTATATGTCACGTATAGGTCACTTATTTAAATTTGTTTTGTATTATAATTACCTAAGTCCGGACGCAGCCGAAGCTACGAGCTGATGGGACGAATAAAACAGCATAAAAAGCGCAAGTCACTGGTTCTTCCGTGTACATGTTTGATTCAGCAATGATCGAACACGTACAGAAAAACGATGAACAAAACCTTGGTACGCTTCTGACGTTGTTTTCTTGGTCCCATAGTCGCGCTCGTTGTTAAATGCCCCATGACGGGCTGGTAACGATGCTAATGCAAAGTAGGTGGCGCTGCGTGGGTGACATTTGGGGAGGAACTTCGCAGGCTTTATCTTCTAGGTTGTATCGGATTGACAGAGCTAGAGCCTCTAAATGAGCTACACTTAGAGTATCAGCACTCTGTTCCCCGATATTGTGATGGGCGCCGCCATTTGGTGCTTAGTACAGAGCAGACGCAACTGCCGATCGTTATTATTGTAACGTGCGACCTCCTCCTCAGCATTAGATTCGGTGTTAGGAAGCTCATGTAATACTGCTTTGCTCTGTCGCGATCTGCTTAAACATTTGTGGAAAACAGGAAAGCGTTTTTTGAGATTTTAGATAAGGTTTCAGAAATCGTTCAGCCTTTCCACTCTCGTGAAGAAGGAAGGCCAGCGGAGCTGTACTCGATACACTGTGTGCTTCTTCTTCGTCATCGTCTGTTTTTCGCGCTGTTTCCTACGATGAATTCCCACCAACGCGCCCAACTATCCAATCTTATATTATAGCCGGAAAGGTTGCCGCCATCTACGAGCGACGGCGGAAACCATACTGGTTGTGTGCTTGTCGCCGTCGCTTATAGATGGCGGTAGCTGTCCAGGTAGGTTTGTGTCGACATACACGGACATGATCCTGGGGAACCTAGCCCTTAACAGCTCCGCTGTAAAAACATGAAACAAACAATTAGTATGACGCTTCAAAAATCACCAAGATATACCCATTGATGAAGTTATAATATCTCGAAACAATTAAAGATTACGATGGTCCCCTTCAAGAACACGTGTTTGTTACCAAGATAAGAGAAACTGGTACAATACACATTTATCCGTACTAAAATAAATATTAAAATTTTAAGCAAACTCTGTTAGACTCTCTCAATTTAGTTGTCTCCTGTGCCGTTAGTATTTCTCCCCGTTATGAATTCCCAACTGGAGTAGAAGTTTGCCACATATAACTGGCATAAGATCAAGCGCCGAGCAGTGAAGCAAAATAGACTACCTTTCTCAACATTCCGCTTGGGAACCATTTAATTTCTCCAACAATTCTAATTCAAAAGCATTTGCAGAAGTTGAAGCGATCAACGAAAATTTACCAATGAACCGTAAACAGGGTAGAGTGAGCGAGAATACAGACAATAGCCTTTCTGAGTCGCAAGTTTTACCTGCAGCTCTAGTGGAGATAAGGTCGCATGCGGCGTCACCGAAACCGGCGCTTGTGCTGGCCTCCACGCACACCCTGTAGGTGGTTCCCGGGTAGAGATCACTCAGGGTGTACTCTCTCGTGGTGAGATCTTCGAGAACCAGCGCCCTAGGACGGGTGCTGGCATTCACCGAACTGCTGAACGAATGTGTGAGAGATACGTTCACCTGAACCGAGAAAAGGAAAATGAAATAGGTTACTCAACACACCTCGTAGAGACCATGCAACGTGTCTAGAGTCTCTTTTCTATGCCTAAACCATGAATACATCATACCTGTCTGGGATCAGATCCGCATTTCTGAAAACGCGAACTCATTCTCTGATACTTCTGATGTGTTATGTCTCCGACGTCACGTTAGGCGCTAAGGCGCTGGTTGTGGGACGACGATTACGCAGATGCTTCTTTGTTTCGAGAACGGGTACCAAAAGGGCAGTGAGGTAAGGCGCATGAAAATTGCCGCACTCTAAAAAATGCCCTTGCGTCTACTTTCCCGCGGAACACTCGGAGAGCCAATCAGCGCAACTTACGGAGGCAGCTCGGCGAATGACGATGCCGAAACATATGTTTAGACAAAAAAATGCGGTCTGAGCTGTGACATTAAGTAATGCAAAACGTCACACTTGCATTGCTTAATGTCACAACTCAGACTGCGTGTTTTGGTCTAAACTTATGTTTCGGCACCGTCATTCGCTGAGCTGCCTCCGTAAGTTGCGCCGATTGGCTCTCCGAGTGTTTTGCGGGAAAGTAGACGCACGGGCTTTTTTTAGAGTGTGCAAAATGTATATTTATCTAGATACAAGTCGATTTTATATGTATCAAGGACGACCGTACATTGACCTCATTATGCGAGGAAAGTATGACGAAGACCTGGATGGCCACAAGAAAACTGGAATGAAGAGATCCAAATTTCTTTCTGTTTCCGACCCTGGTTTTTGTCGTTTATGTGGGATAAGATAACCAAAAATTTATTACAAACATAATTATTTTCCGCGCTTTCCAAGTTATCTATATCGTGCAAACTGCCGTAAGTATACATGTCACATGGCCAATAAAATATGTTTACATGACGCTGAGATATAACAGTGCTACGTATTTAATTAATTATGCTGGTGTAACTAGGCAAGGTGCAGTACTAAGGTATGATTACTGAGGACTTTGCCCGTTTTTCTAGGTAACTAATAAATGCCTAGTGATCCGAATAGTTGCGAGAGTAGATAGACATGCAAACAAGCACGATAGAGCTCGTTGTGAAGAAAGAACATACCCGGTAGTGCTTTAAGATTCCATTCGTTCGCTGAGGCTCGTCCCATTGAATCTTGAGGCTTTTTTCCTCTCTCCTCGCGCAGCGGACGCTGGCGGGTGCATCTGGAACTGCGCGCGTTGCGTGAGAGGCGATGTTAAAGAAGGGTCTAAGTGGTTCAGTGCAGAGCTCTTTCAAGGCAGTTTAACTGGACCAGGCACGTAGCCAGGATTTTGTATCTAGTGGCAAAACTTGTTTTGACACTACACTGTAAGATATGCCTGAGCGTCAACTTACCCGCAAAACACTCGAAGAGCCAATCTCTGCGATCTACGAAATCAGCTCAGCGAATGATGATGCGGAACATCTGTTTAGACCTCAAAATTAAGTCTGCGCTATGGCATTACGCAATGCAAGCATGACGCTTTGCTTTGCGTAATGCCACAGCGCAGACTTCATTTTTAAGTATAAACGGATGTTCCGCCTCATCATTCGCCGAGCTGATTTTGTAGATCGCAGAGATTGGTTCTTTGAGTGTTTTGTGGGTGAGTAGACGCGCAGGCACTTTTTAGAGTGTAGATACAAATCGGCATCTGTCGCACTAAAGGTACTATGACATAAGCAGCTCAAATATTGACCCTCCTACTAAATACTAGTCACAGCGCTAGATGTGTACTAGTTTATGAAGCACTTTCTTAGTGTCTGAATACACGCGTTCGAGAAAAACTACGTAATATTAACTGCATTAAACCCCTGTAAGTGGGACGTCTGCAGACCATATGCATCAGCTAATTATGCATTATTATCATTGGTATTACGGCTTAACAGGAGCTTCAACAAAGCTTTACCCCGGCATTGAGACTACAGTTCTTGGCAGACGATGAGGAAGTGGCCACTCTGAACAAGATGGTCACCAGTGATTACCATCATAAGCCGTGGAAGATGCAATTTTCACCGACGAAGGCGTAAACGGCTTATCTAAATCTTAGAGTTTACATCAGTTTTGGTACGAAGAGTGAGATATTTTTCAGCAGGTCAACGAGAGTAGCGAGTCTCACCCGTCTCTCCTGTCTCAATCTCCAGCTCGTCCGAGTAAGGACCATGTGTTGTGCCGCGATTGAACGCCCTCACCTGGATGGACATAAATTCAAGATAGCTTAACGGGAAGCAGCGGGGGAAATGAAAGCCAGAGATCTACATCTCAGCACGAGGAAAACAGAATAAAGGACTGATTTTATCTTTTTTTTTATCTAAATTTTCAAATTTATTATTTAAATAGGGGTGTCCTTTGTAACTGGGCAACTCTAAGGCACATTGGGTTGTTAATCTAATACATTAGGACAGTTCTTTAAAAAATAATTTCCTAGATTCTAAAAAATGCCTGCGCGTCCACTCACCCGCAAAATACTCAAAGAGCCAATCTCTGCAATCTACGAAATCAGTTCAGCGAATCATGAGGCGGAACATCCGTTTAGACCTAAAATGAAGTCTGCGCTGTGGCATTACGCAATGTAAAACATCATGCTCGCATTGCGTAATGCCACAGCGCAGACTTAATTTTTAGGTCTAGACAGATGTTCCGCCTCATCATTCGCTGAGGTGATTTGGTTGATCGCAGAGATTGGCTCTTAGAGTGTTTTGCGGGTAAGTAGACGCGCAGGCATTTTTAAAAGAGTATAACAAAAGAGTTGTCATCATTGCCGCTTTACGCTCACTATGTTCAAGTTGTGTTAATAGTGTACGTTTTCTTAACTAATCTTAACTAACCAGCACTCTTTAACAACTGTTCGCTTATCCCCCAACCAAAATGATCAAATTCGAAAGTATTAGCCGCATAGTCATCAGACGAACGAGTCGTGAATGATGAGCCCCAGAAAAAAGTCGAGGTAGAAAAGATGCGGTCCTGCGTATTTTTCACTCTTCCCCTTTACACTCTAAAAAAACAAAAATAGCTTGTGCATTTATCTTTCCGCACAAAACTCGGAGAGCCAATCACCGCCACTATACGGAGGCAGCTCAGCGAATGACGATGCCAAAACATATATTTAGACAAAAAAAAAAAAAAACGCAGTTTGAGTCGTGACATTAAGCAATGCAAGCGTGACGTTTTGCATTGCTTCCCAACTCACAGTACATTTTTTTTTATCTAAACACATGTTTCGGCATTGACATATGCTGAGCTGCCTCCTTAAGTTGCGGTGATTGGCTCTCCGTTGTGTTCTGCAAGGGAAAGTTCATAGTAGATGAACTAACTTTTTTAGACTCTCTGTTAAAACTATAGTCGTCACCTGTATGAATGATAACGAATTATTATGGCCGTGTCCTGCAGGTGGCTTTATTAATTGTACGATTTCTTCCAATCAAGGCCTTGACAACGTTTGTTTGAATGGATGAGGTGGCCAGTATAATGAATTCTCATCACCCCAACAAGGCATCATCTTTGGGCTTGTCCCAATGAACTTGTTGAGGCCAGCAAGTTATTTGTTATTCTATTTGTTATTTCAGCTGTATTATCTACTACAAGGGCAATAACTCCCGCTAGCAAGAACAGCATTTCAGAAGCGAAATGCAGAAGTCTCCAGGCACTCCGCTCACCGAGAAACGGTAGATAGTAACAGGTAGCAAGTTGGACACAGTGAAACAGTGTCTTTCCAAGTCGCTGTTCTCGGGGAAGCACTGGTACTGGTCAACGTTGAGAAGGGCAGAGTTGTTGCGATTGTCGTTCGTCCGGAACTTGATTTGGTAACGCTCCAGTACACCGTGTGGCGGGTACGGAGGGCACCACGACAGAGACAGGTTTGTTCGAGACAACTGATGGGCCGTCAGGTTGCTGGGAGGTGGAGGAGCTGCAATGGAAACGACCAAGCCCGCTTACAAAGACTGGCGCACGCTGCAGAGTCTGCCGGTCTGTTTCAGTATTTATTGAAGACATTCCTAATACCCGATTCACACGACGGACCGAATCGCGATTTTCGTCCGCGGACCGTGTACCACGTGACCGGCACGTCACCGATTCCTGCGATCCGCGCCTCGTCCGCGGACGCGCGGACTGATAAAGCCGAGCGCCTTTTTCACTCGCGGACTTTTAGCGGGAGATCGACTTGAAAAGCGTTTAGTCTGGCAACGGTACATTGTTTTCTCTTTTTTTTTTTTTTTTGTTTCTCGGCGATGAAAACAAAAATGGCGCATCGTTGTGTGTTGGGCGTTCGCTGGTTCATTTTGTCGCGCGTTTCTTGGTTTCACGTGTGAAAGAAACTGCAGAAACTTGTCTGGCTGACGCGACGCAGGTTCCGGTACTCCTCCGGGTCCGCGTCAAGAAGCTCCCGTCAAAACTCGTCTAGCACGCCGCGATAATTCTTGCACGTCCAATCAGGGTTTCACCGAGCAAGACCTCTCTTGTGGCTGTTGTGTACTTGAGTGTTGTGCACGAGCGCGGAGTGCGTGAAGGCATCTTCGAACGCCCCTCCGCGAGCCCAGAACTTCGTCGCTTCTACGCGGAACCCTTCTCGAGCAGGACCATGCCTGTGTCACTCTCATGCTTTGGGTCAGTAAAGCTTGTGGCGCTTCGCGCGAAGCCTATCACGGTGTTTTGTCTCGATCTGTACTTAACAGCGGCGTACGATTTATTATCGCGGTTGCAAACGTCGATTTCTCTCTTGGACAACGGTGCCACAGTGCGATGTTGGAGTTTCGCGTCACTGTGGGGTGGCGAACATGTTCGGTCCGTCACCGCTGGCGTCTGCTCGTCGTGTCCCTCGTGTGGATGCGCTTGGGAGACGGACGATCCGCGGACATGTCGTCACGTGATCAATCCGTCCGCGGATCAGTCCGTCGTGTGAATCGGCCTTAAGACGGCAAGGCAAGTAAACGTATTCCGGTCCCACAGGAAATCACTCACAACAATGAAATGTTTCCTCGCACACTTAATATGACCCTAGAGCCTATAATCCATAGCTGTCTATTGGGCACTCAGCGACAGAAATCGGGGTGTATTTCGTGCCTAGAAGCACCTACATAAACAACCTTCATTGTGACCCTACAGGCGTCAAGCATCTTGATCACCCCAGGCAATTTGTTCAGACAACATTGCCCGAGTAATTACACTGCTGTGTGCAGATACTGTAAAAAACTATTTTTGCGAGGACCTCATTTCCGCGGATTTCGCGAATTGTACAATGTCGCGACAAATAGAGTCCCGCAAATATGTTTTCCAATTGCAACAATTGCATAGCATCCGCCCTTATGCGCGAAATGTCATACCCGCGAAATATTCCTGGAAAGCAGAATTCGCCTAATTCTCGGAATATGGAGCCCGCGAAAATAAAGTCGTTCCCAGTATTCGCCGTGTCCACGAAATGCACAGATATCGGGCTATCACAGTGGTGGTCCCAAAGAGGAAAACGTGGAGGGAGGGGGGGGGGGGGGAATGGCGTTTACCAAAATGCGAAGAATGTGAGAGTACGAATGGTCCCGATTGCGCAACTCCACCACAATGACAAATATGGGAGCAGTGTCGGAAGCCCGTTCTGGTGTGGATGCGAGCTATCCAATAACCCGCACCTCACAGGGCATTTAGAGGGACAGGTCTTCTCTGTTTGCTGACGTGGCAGCGTTGACTGAGAGCTTAAAGGGACAATGAAGGCGATTTAATTTAATTTGTTTAAATTGTGTTTTTAGGCTTCTTGGGAACCTGGCATACTGCCTAAATTTTTATAGACATTTGTGACGCATATTTCTATACCTACGAAAGAACTGAAGAAACCGAAACTCAACTATCTGTGTTTCTCGTTTTTGGGCCTCCGAAAACGGAGGTGACGTACGGAGTGACGTCACATGTGAATTGTCGGTACCGGTAGCATTTAGGGCGTCGAGACTCTGGTTACCGCGGTGGGTTATAGCAGCGCGGTGGCGCGGTCGTTTCGCCGAATTTGTCAACATGGACGGCAATGCCGCTCTCGCGAGCGAGTTCGAGCTTCCGTTCGGTAACCGAACACCAACGGAACAGGAGTACGTGCGTGGCGGCCTCTGCTATCACCCGACGGAGACCGCACAGCCGGCAACGAGCGGCCCGCATGCCGAAGGACGGACGCCGGGGAGATGCCGAGGGAAAGCGGCAGCGATCTGGCCGTTCTGGCCGTCACAAGCGGCGCGTCAGCGACCAATCGCTGACGCGCGACGTCGCAAACGGCGCGCGTCAGCTCGTTTGGCGGGGCCAAGACGCGCGACGTCACAAACGGCGCGACGCGCCGTTTGTGACGTCGCGCGTCTTGGCCCCGCATCGGTCACGCGAGCTCCGCTTCTCCTGGCTTCTCCCGCAACTCTCGGGGCGTCGCCCCAGTCGATCCCGGTGCAATTATTACCGCGACTGTTTTATTGATTTGCGCGGCACACAAGCGCCGGTTTCGGCTGAAATTTGGGCAACGTGGCCTGAGACGTGCCTGGAACCCAGTTCAATCGCCAAAAAGATGTCCTAAATTGCCTTCATTGTCCCTTTAAAGGGTCATGGCAAGGAATGTTCTTTTAGGGCCATTGATGGGACACGTAGGTTTAAAATATTTTTTCAACGAAAAAACAATATTTGCGCCGTTAGACGCAATTTAGGTTGAGGTCACAGCCCGCTCTAAGCCCCACCCACAGATCAATGGCCCCGCCCACTACTACTGGACTGGCTTGGCTGCTCGACCGAACACGCTAAAAAGCGTGACGTCTCCCTTTTGCGAACTACTGGTGCGTCTTGTACGGATGTCTAACACTGCCTGCTAGTCGTCCGAGCAGACGCGCGGCAGCCTACGGCATGGTCTCCTACACTCTAAAAAAGCCCGTGCAGTCTTCTTTCCCGCACAACACTCGGAGAGCCAATCACGGCAACTTACGGAGTCAGCTAAGCAAATGACGATGCCGAAACATATGTTTAGACCAAAAAAAAAATGCAGTCTGAGTTGAGACATTAAGCAGTTCAAGCGTGACGTTTTGCATTGCTTAATGCTGCAACTCAGACTGTATTTTGGTCTAGACATATATGTCCCGGTATCGTCATTCGCTTAGCTGACTCCGTAAGCCTGCGGTGATTGGCTCTCGAAGTGTTGTGCGGGAGAGAAGACGCACGGAGCTTTTTTTTAGTGTAGTTCCCCGCCGTCTATCGTCGTCTGCAACGCCCGTGAGACGCGAACACGAAAAAAGCTGCGCGTCGGTGTCCGTTTTCGCCTCTATCCGTCCTGCTATTCCGCCCCCGTCTAAAACCGTCTGCAACGCTCGCAAGACGCGACCATGAAAGCGGCGTTCTAGCGTTCCATCCTGCGTGAGCCACGGTCCAATACAAGCGTTTGTCAGCGTCTGTCGATGTGCGGTAAAAAGCAAGCAAAAGGAGTAAAAAAAAATTAACATTATAAATATGCAGCCCTCCCAGCTTTTCTGTTCTTGCTACTTTTTTTCTTTTCACATGGCATTCAGGTAGAAGTTGGGTGAGCGTCATGACACACAATTAAAACGCGACCTAAAATATTCGCTATGGTAGGCCAGGTGCACTGCAAAATTGGAGAGCTGCTTGCCTTTCGAGGCGAAATGACGGAGCATACCTAGAACAATTTCATGCGAGCCGAAGGCCCAATGGACCTTTTTCACATACCGACGGCACCAGGCGGTGGCTGCACGAACTAAAAATCGAGGAAGGGACCTACCTGCGCTACCAATCGATAATGGGAGCTACGCTACCAGTTTCTTCGTTCTCTGAGCAGCGGGGCGTGCCCAACGCGCCGTCCAAGTGGGGCATCCGTGGCGTCCACTTAAACGTCGTGTTATTCTTTCCGTCCGCTTTCTTTTTTTGCGTAACACAATTATATGTATGCTGCAATTACGTTTTGCTACTCGCTGATCTATAGCCTCCTTCCGAATTTCCTCGATTTTTGGCGCCAATTTCCGCCGCTTGGCATCGGGCGCTCGCGCGTGCGCAGAACGCTTCTCGGAAAAGGTCCATTGCCTCCTACCAATAGCTCGCAAAATCTTACCTGTGAAGGTATCTTCCCGATATTGAAACCACGCTCGCGATCACGGCGGTTTCACAATTCATGGAGCAGCGGGGCCACTTTTACGCGATCCAACAACTTTATTCAGTATCAACACGCACAAAGAAAGAAATAAAGCCAATTTGATAAAAAATTGTTGATCTGGAACGCTAGGCTTAGTCCAGTCTTGCTGAACAAGCATCCGCACAGCACTTCCGCGTACTTGCGGCAGTTAGTTGCTGCAAATTACGTCGGTTGAGGAGGTCTTTCTCTATACAGCTCTGTGAATACAAAATCACTCGCACTCATAAAAATTTACGAGCTGAACGAGCGAAGCTCGTTCAGCACTCCGCAGAACGCCGGCAGCCATGTTTGTTAACGTCTGAAACCAGAGCGGGAGAAGCAACCGCAAAACACATCTGAAAACCATAATGACTCTATCTTCATTATTTGTCAAACACAAGTATATAGGCCATTAAAATACTATTATGGCACGGGGATACAAATTTACAACGAACCATTCACATGTCAATCATTTTTCGAGCCAATGAAAGATGCGAGCAGCTTGTATGCACGGGGCGAGGCTTAGCGGGCTGTGAGCTCCACCTTCTGCATCTAAATTGTGTCTAACGGCGTATATATTGCTAGACAAAACTTTTTCGCGGTAAAATTTTTTTTTAATATACGTGTCCCATCTACGTCATTTAAAAAAGAAGAAATTTTTTTATTTCCTTGCAGTGTCCCTTTAAGAAATCATGCTCATGCTTCGTGATTTCCTCTTCGGCATTCTTATCAGCTAATGCCGCAATGTGGTAGACTGTGGAGCGAAAATGCGATGCTTGGAATGCCCTGCGTTTCTTAAGCTGTCCGTGACTGTATATAGTGTTCTACGCACCGTTGCACCAAGCAATGCGTAGCCCTATCCACGCCAGACGGCACAGTAAAAGTTTGTCATCCAAAGCCTGAGACCAGAAGAAATGAAAAGACGACTTGAAAGCGAAAGCCCAAGCGCCGACTCATTAAAGACAGACACAGGATTTACTCGCTGAGTCATCCCTCTTAATGTGCTGATTCATCCTTCTCAATGTGCCCAGTCATCGTTCTCAATGTGCTGAGTCATCCTTCTCAATGTGCTGAGTCATCTTAATTCGCTTAGTCTCCCACTGAGTGGTCACATAAATGTTTTGGTACCTTTCGTGTCACCGACGTGTTTTTGCTCAAGGACTTTGAAAGTCGACTAAACAATGAGACATATAAGGCTTTCGCCTTAAAAACGGGCGATTCCATCTACGTGTCCCTGGATTTGGATCATGAAGTTTCCTAACCAGCTCGCCTGCATACTTTTGCTTCTTACAGTAAAAGTTATGTGATATGCCTCAACCAATCCGCCCTCCGCGTTGTGCCACGTGACCGATGACAGGTGACACGTGGCGTTAGATCAATAGTTTATTTATAAATCAGATAAGTAGCATCCTCTCTGCTGTCTTACAGCCCCTGCCCATGGTAGAGAGCAGAACGCGCTTTGGAGGCGTGGTTTCGGCAACGATCTGTCTTTTCTGCTATTATAAACTCTAAAACGAAAAGTTCGAGGAGTTTCAACAATTGGCTGGACGTGTCCTCATGAGCGAAGCGTATAAATGAAAAGCGTCAATGGCCCCATTGCTGATTTGACCTGGGATATCCATACTGTTGCTTTATTCGCATTTTATATTAAATTCACATTGACCCCACTAATTACGTATTTCACGCTTCGCTCGAAAAACCTTTCACTGTGAGTAAGCTTAGGATACATACATTTTCTTGCATGTCTTTAGAAATCGTTCTATTCGGATGACCTCGCGCAATGAGCTAACTCGCTCTCAAAACCCTGAGCGCTATCCCGTATTGTTTATGAGAGCGCTTAGAAACACTTGCAATAGGAGACGCCGAAACGGGAACAAAAAATAATTTTCAGGCACGTCCGTGCCTTTACCGTCGTTGCAAAAATCACGGGCGGAATCCACTTGTGTCCATCAAGTACAATAGTCTGGGAAGGTTTTATTGAGCTACAGAGTCTTTATATCCCGAGCATCGAATTATGTCATTAATGTGGCAGCCCGCTTAATACAAGCAATGGCTGCGACTGGTAGCGTGCCATCAAGCTGGCCTCCGTTTCCTTTACATACGGAAGCGGAGGCATGCTTAGGGAATGCGTTAGCGTGATTCTTGGGAAGCGCCACACACGTCCCCCTTTGTGGAACGCTCACGCTGACCCCTTCACGTTTCTGTTCTGGCCTTCACATTTGGCTTGTTCTTTTGCTTAATCTATTTTTTGCCTCTTTTTGTTTTTGTTACGGGGTCAGCGTTAGCGTTTCCCAAAGGGTGACGTCTGTGGCGTTTCCCAAGGGTCACGGCATTTATCCACAAATGAATCATTATTTATTTTTTTGTCCCCGTCTAGAATGTCTACCTCGCGCCTGAACGGGTACAAGAGGCGTGCATACTTTCTCTTGAAGTTGATGGCGTCGGTTACAGGGTAGCTCTATGGTAGCGGAGTATCGCGGTCTCCTTTCGGGCTCCGAGACTCTCGGTGTCTACCGGTCAAAGGGATCGATGGCCGTTGGAAGGGACGGCATAAATCAGGCTCTTAACATGTCGCGCTACGATTTACTAAACAGGTGCCTGAAGTTGGTGGGAGCTTTCTCTAAAATTGTGGAAAGATTGACTCACCTGAGTGAATCAAGGAAAATTAAGAAATATGTTTTCCCTACGCTTTGCATGTACATTTAAAAAAAAACATATATGTGTTACTGTGGCGCCTATTGGGGCCAAATAAAGTAAAAAATTATTTAAGCCAATTATATTTTTTTTTATTTCACAAATATTTCAATCGTAGTAAACGCCAGAATAGCGCACAACGATTTTTTGATGATTTTTGAGATAAAAGACTTATCGATAATTTTTCCATAGAAAACAAAATAAGTTTTTTTTTCTTTCTTTGACTCTAGAGGTTTCATCTATTCATGCTCTCAAATAATGAATTCACCAGCTTCGAGCACCTCTGTAGTAAATCCCAGCGCGATGAGTTAAGAAACCGATTTATGCGGTCACTTTAAAATGCGTTGAATCCATTTCGCCCACACTAGCTCGGCTGGCCGCATTTCCGGCAGCTGAACTAGGCGCTGCTTCCGCTTTTCTGTGTCGTTCGCTCGCCTTGCACGCTTAGCACTGGCATCCGCTGCCTGACGCTGCTTTCGCTGTTCATTTTGTTCACCGGGTTCGGCAACCGTTCTCCTTCGTACACAATCCGTCTTTTTGCCGCCTACTTGGGCCAGCGCTAGTATTCAAACCCGTTTATAACGAACAGCAGGAAACGCTACGATCAGTTCGATATAGCAAGTAGTTCGATATAGCAAAAACATTTACAACGAACTTTCACGACGAGTTCGTTGTAAGGTGAGAGCTTCTCTTTCTCACCTCTTGGCTTCCGCCTTGTAACTAAGCGTTTTTTTTTTTTGTGCATGCGTGGGGATTTTTATTATTTTAGCTTATTTCCCCTTCTGAATCGCTTCTTTTTGTAAGCAACCGCTTTGGGATGAAAAGATTTTTTTTTTCTGTGCGTACGTGAAGAGCGTGTTTTTGTTAGCTTGCTCCCCTTCTGAATCGCTTCTCTTCGCACAATTTTATTCGCGGCTTTTAAAATTTCCTTTCTTTCCTACTTTTTTTTTGGAGGGGGGGGGGGGGAAGGGACAGGCTAGAAGACGATTGTTTGCCTGTTTTTGGAAGCTTTCCCGGGGGAAAAAGTTCCATATAGCCAATGTGTTGTTCGTTATAACACGTACTTTTTGCATGCATTTTTATTTAAATTTTCCGTGATGTCAATATCGATAATAATTCGCTATACGTAGGTTCGTTCTAAACGGGTTTTACTGTACTTGGTTCATACCCCATTTCGTAGCACAAAGCAAGGCATCGCACTCCGCACACCTGCAATTTTATAGCATCTTCGATCAGCTCGCACCGGAATTGCCCTGAAACCAGCACAGTGCACAGCGCTCCTTGGTCGTGCAGCGCGAAGTCGGTGCAACATCGAGGACAAACTGCGCCGCGCCGGTGCACCGCGGCGAGCTCCAGCTTGCGTCACTTCGCGTTTTGTTCGTTTTTTCTTGCGTAGCTAGGTCAGCGCACGGTGCCCGTCTGCTGTCAATGTCTCCTATTCTTTTTTCGCGGATTTGACGGTCCCACACAAATGAACATCGTGGACGTGATTGTCGATCGGGTCACGAAGCGGGTGAAAATTCCACATGTATATGTTGGCCACCATTGTTGGTTCAAGAAAGAGAAACACCAGATAATAGCCGTACCGTGGCCGTACCTCGCTGTCATCGAAACACCTCGCGACGCTTTCCGCGAAGTTCATACCTTTCAGGCGCTCCTTGCCACCGCAGCAATCGCCGGTAATCGCGGCGATGGTAAGAAGCTCGTCGTCTCGACGTCAGAAGAGCTGAGGAATTCATCTGCGTGCAGCTGCGAGACGTGTTCATTTTTGCAAGATCGCCATCTCGACAGTCTGCGCGCGTCTGCTACTCCCGCCATCTTCTCGATTCCCACTCCTGGCCGCAATGCCTGATGGGACTGCACCCCGGCGCACCGTCGATTTTCTCGGTGCGCGTTGGGGCAACAAAAAGCCGCACCGGGAAAGTGCGCTTCGTTGATCGAGGACGTCCGGTGCGCACCGGCGCACTTGATCGAAGATGAAGGGGCGCACCTCGCTGCCCCGGTGCGCACCGGTGCGGATGATCGAGGATGCTATTAGACTCGCCCCAGCATCCGCGGGCGCATTGGCTTCCGCCCCGTGACGTCGCTCTCCCTCTCGCCTTTCTCGTTCCCTACTCTCCTCCTCTCTACGCGGCCCGCTTCCCTTTCCACTGTTTCGTCCATAGGCGGAAGCCGTTAGCTTTTCCCTGTCATATCGGTACTAATGCTAGCGCAAAAATGAGCCCAATAAGGAGCTACGCGAAAAGCGAATAACGCCATCAGAATTAAACATATGTCGGTTTTAATAAGTTACCCAATGACTCAGTCACGTTCACGCATATTTCTTCAGTTCCGTGTTTTTTTGTGTGTGTGTGTGTTTTTTTACAGATGGTACCTTAAACATATTTACAAAAACGACATCTGTATCTTTGATTCGTGCTGTCAGTCATTCCGTGGGAAATGTCTCACCGGCAGGTGACGTGGTGAAGTTGAGCTCGGCAGCGACTTGAGAGCGACCCGCGTCGTTCTCTGCGTACACCTTGGCCCGGTAGCGCGTGTAGGGCAGCAGGTCGCTGAAGCCGAGTCTCATGTCCCCCGTGGTGTGGTTCACCAGCCTGCTCTCCCACGGGTCGGCGCTGTCCAGTTCCAAGTAGTAGCGGCGCACGACGCCGTTGGCAAGTTCACAGGGGACCGGCCCCCAGAAGATCACGTACTCGTCACCAGTCCCTTTCGAGTAGTTCAGGGCCGTCGGGGTTCCCTCGGGAACTGTACACAAACATCAGATTTAGGTTACCGGTTGTTCTCTTGAGTATTCAGCGTGCTGAGTACGATGACACATGTCGACTCAGGTAAGCACGGTTGAAGATATTAGACGCGTTTGCCGCACTATAGATAGTTCCCACGCAGGGTGGGGAATAAATATAATTATCAACACGAGCAAAAAGAAGCGCTCTTCTGAGTAAATTCGAGCGTTCAACTT
Organism: Ixodes ricinus; assembly: GCA_037355805.1. NCBI lineage: Eukaryota > Metazoa > Arthropoda > Arachnida > Ixodida > Ixodidae > Ixodes > Ixodes ricinus. The sequence goes on from JAZHYW010007536.1 coordinate 15,987, forward strand.
GATTGCTACCTTCTACTACGCTCGCCAGCTGCATAACGTCATACTGCAAAAAAATCTGAACGCAAAAGAAAGAAATGAAAACTAGAAAGAAAATTAGCATTCAAGCCAGAACTCGACAGAACAATCAAATAAATGTTTGTACTAACTCAAACAAGTCACGCTTTTTTCATCTAGAATGGCGGAAATTACAGCAATAAAATATTATTAAACTGTAATTTAGATTGTGGGCACCCTGGCGGCTCCCTAGCCCAATGGCCCCACTACGGGGCACAGGGGCCGAACTTTCCCGCCTGGCGGCGGAGTCAAGCTGGCCACGCGCTCACCGCGCGCGCCGCCTTGATAAGGTGGATCGGAGTTGGCGCACAGGGGGTCGCGGCCCGGGCACAAACGCCGCCAAAAACAATGTTAGTGTTTTGATCAGCTCGTCCATGTCCAATAAATGTAGTTCCTCCGGGTCGGTATGCAGCAAGGCAAACCAACCACAAGATTTACAGTAATAATTTCTTCCGCATTGTTATCAGTGATCGGATGAATTGATAAATCAATCTACCATGTTGAGAAATACATTTAGTGGTGAAGAATGTTTTCTTTAGCTACATTGATGCAAAAGTAATCTTATGTAAATCAAATAAAATCTGATTTATATAATATAAATCTTATTTATTTTATGTTTTCCAACCCTGCTCTCACATAAAGAAAAGAAGAAAAAAATATCTGACCGTCTCTCGACAACAAGTGGAGTCACTATGCGATCTATTCGGGGTCGTGCATCCAGCCAATGAGGCGGCCCAAGAATGGGCTTACTCGGTGTTTAGCGATTATTGCGTACTGCATTTCGAGAAAACTCTGCCTCGAGGTTTCAGGTTGAGCAGGGGCCTTGACAGAATAAGCGTTCGCAATGAAGCATGCGCACGCTCGATGCGAGTAGCACGTACTCGCATAGTCTCAACAGCACAATCCCTATTTAGTGAAGCCTACAGCAGCCTGATCCGCAGCTCTAAAGGCGCTGTCGCATTGAGGAAACAGTTGGACAAGTCTGCCCATCAACATAGTCTTCGGGAACAGTGTAACAATGAGGCGACAGAAACTGTCGGGAAACATGTTTTTGCTGCCCGACAACCATTTTCGCGTATTTGTTATCCGATAGTGGGGGAATACCCTGTCACACCGCGCTGACGTCGCGCGAACATGGGAACACTCCGCCATCTTGATTGTTTACCTTCGTTCATAGCGGCGCGGCGGCGCAAGAAAAGGGACTCTTCAAAGTGCCAGTGCGTTCGAAGGGCCGGGAATTACTACGGAACGACATCATCCAGTCACTGTGATTAGAAAACTTGAGAGGGGAGTATTTTCCACTATTTTATTCAAATGTTCTTAATTCGCTGACGAAGCAGATAGCCCTAACCAAGGAAGATGAGATGGGTGCTAAGTTCGTGATTTACGGCTCCGAATGAAATGGTTCTGTCCGGTTCTGTCTTTCATGTAATTCCTATTTCTAGTGCAGAATTGAGTGAGCACCGGCAGTACCCCAAAGCGCCTTTTGTAGCGTGGCGTTGAGCTGAACTTGACAGTATTTTTAAAACTGCGGCACCGACACGACTCATAATATGAAAAAAGGTAGCGGGGCGCTACGATGTGCCTGTTGTCTTTTCGGTGCCAAGTAAGATGTCGCAGTTATGCCCCAGAGTGGCTGACAAAGGAGGGCAACAAATGAGCGATAATTTACAGGAATAAGTACGTTGAGTGCGCAGTTGGGGTGGTGTATCGTATTCCGCTAAGCTGTGGACGAGTATACATTGATCAAACTGGCCGATGTGTCAAAGATCAAGCACGCGAATATGCACTTTCGCTGAAACCTACCACATGGGGGCACCTTCCTCTTCACTGTCATATGCCTGTGTCAGCCGAAATTCGACAGCATCACAATTTCGGGCAAAGGAGCTGACAAAACTGCATGGAATCGCTGGAAGACTACGATATGGGAAAGGAGGGTGATAATTGTGTCAAACTACGGTGTATTTACACTAGGAAAGAAATAACTTCTTGAGTACGTGTTGATGCTATGACGGTTTGGTTCTTTACCTCGGTGTTTTCTTTTCATTAAACATTCAGTTGAAGTACGGCGTTCGTACTGTCCATTCCTCCCTTCGTATGAGTTTTCTTGCGGACTGCCACCAGTTTGCAATCATGAACCAACTCGCCTACATCGCTACATCGATAGCTATCGAATGGAGGCTCAGAAGAGATGCGTTTGGATAGATGCGAAAAAGCTGTCTTCCAGAAGGCGCGATTTCAGAAGGACACGACCACTTACCGGCTTGTTCCGTTGTGAAGTTGGTCGTGAACTCAGGACCGGGTTTGATGGTCACAGCGTGTACAGAGATGATGTAGACGGTGTATGGACGTAGCTCTTCGAGGTTGACGCGCTGCGACGACATGGGCACAATTAGTTTGGTCTCGGTTTGTTCGATCGGACTGCACGGGAGGATCCGGCGCAGTGGTCTGTAGACGACCCCGTAATCACGAATGCGACCATTGGGCGTGGCCGGTGGTAACCAGGCGAAGCTCGCCTGCCGTGCGAAGCTTCTTGTCATCTGAAGCTGCCGAACTTCGCTGGGCGCTGCATGGAAAAAGAAATAACGCAGAAGCAACCCTCTGGTAATCTTTGTTTGTTGGCTCTTTCATTATACTCTGCTTCACTTCAACTGGACTGCTTTAAGCAAGGGCGAGTAGCCCTTACCTGTGTCTCACAACCGTCTAACGTTAAATGGCTCGAAATATGACAGGGTATACGGTTTCAGGTGGTTCCGTCCCAATCTTGGAGATTGTCAATCATCTGTAAAGTGCCTAATACACTGTGTCCTTCTTCAGGAGGCAGCCTTAAGGGATTCAGAGAATGTAAGCAGTGCAATTGAATTAGCCCTGACAAGTCGCGCCACCTGGTGCGCAACTTCCGCAACGATGGGAAGTCCGGTTCGTCATTTGCGCCGTTGAAGATGCTGTACTTTCGTTGGCATAGGGCACGACAACACAAACATACGACCGCCTTTTTTATTTTTTACAGTTGGCGAATAGGCTCCGTCTGTCATCCTAACGTGTAAAGAAGTGAAGGCAACAAGCGCGAGGTCTTTGCTTTCCGTACTTGTGGGGCCGCGTGGTAACAATATTTGATAATTAAATGCGGCATTTTTCTAGCTTTTTCTTATTTCCTGGGTTCTAGCGATCACTTATATGATACTGTATTTTGGTGATTGATTTGTTTTGTTGTCGCGGTCAATCAAAACTGTCAAAACTGCATTTGTGGTGTGTTTTCTTTAATGAGAGAACTAAAGCCCCAACCGCAAGCCATAAGGTTCTGGCGTACGGCCGGCGGAAGGAATTAATAAGGCGGTGGGTACATTCTTGCCTTTAATTTACTCGATATACCAAAATAGCGTTCTGTATCGGCTGTCTTTGTGGCGCTTCCTATTGTTATCTCGCGAAGAGTTTCAGAGCGTTATTCGCAGATTTGCCAAGTTGATATTAGTTGTTTGATCGATGCTATTAATTTGTTAAACAGTTCGAAGGGCAAAGTCGACACATTGGGACATGATAGTATGCACATTTATCTAAGTGGCGCGTAAATACGTAGTTCAAGTACAGCCATACATCTAAACAACACTCCTGTTAAGAAAATAAAAGGAACAACAACTAATGTATATATTTTGGAACATTAAAAACACACTTTTTGAAGTACACCGGACACTTCTGGTGCGCGGGCAACAGGTTTGGCACCATCTATTTCTCTCGTAACGTTGCCTTTAACTTGTGGTCACGTTGCGATGCACCAACTTCGAAGTCAATAAATGTTAATTAACTTCTACTTCGTCGAAACAAATCAGCGTTTACATATTTTAAAACCAGCCATATATCACGATGACTTAAGCCTCTATCGTAAACTATCACAAACAGTTTGGTCATGCAAATGTTTGCCAATTAAAAAGATAATAATGTGAATAAAAATAATCTTACCTCAAACACATTTCCGAGTTACCGAGAAATAAATAATTCTGTGTACACAAAAAAACTAACAGAAGACATGCTCAAGTTAGTGCTAATCCACAATGATCAGCACACCGATACGGAAGTCAACCCAATGCATTGTTGCGTGAGTACCTTCTGCGTCAGAGAACATTGAGTTGATTATCCAGGATATGCCTGGAGCATTATGTCCACAATATCAAAAGAACAGCTCAGTTCTACCTCAAGCAAACCAATCACTACGTTTTCAATATATCCGGGAACGCAGCCAATCAAACAAGAAAGCGCCGTGTTGGGCAAGTTAGCAACGAGGAAGGTGGCAGGGGAAGCAGACGACGTGCCGGCGACTTCCCATCGTTGCGCTTCTTTGCCGGTGGAGGCACTGACTATCACTGACTCGTGGCGCCTCCTAGACATGTGCTCTGGGGCTACGATAACCGCTGACGCTTCCAGAAAGTAAAGAAGTGTTCGAAAGCTGCTGGAACATCATATTATGCCACCTACTCTGCCGTTCAACATCTAGCGTTCAGCACTTATCGTCCCGACATGGGAAGCCCCTGAACTTCTATAAGGCGAGCAAGTATTCGAAGAGTGTCTTTGGCGCATCGGAACACCAAGAGGGCACGCCAATGAAAGGGCAATACAGAGAACGCGTAGATAAGGCGCGATGACAAGCAGCGAAGCTCGCGCCAACATTGATTCAAGTCGGGGGAAAACAAGCTCACGTGGGCATATTTGGGGGAAAACAAAAGCACGAGGTGGCGCGAGAAGCGGACGAACTTGCATGCCGTATAGTCACTCATGGACGTACCGTCCTCAGCGGACCTGACTGTCCACAGTCTCGTCCACTGACTCGATGTACCATCGGGCGTGTCCAGACGGAGCCGAACGGTCAGCTCTCTTGAGTAATTCAAAAACTCTGTTTTTTCTATACTCTCGGTACGCAGTGCCCAACAAACGAAATGGACCGCCGCACAGCATTACTCCTGCTTGCGTAACCGTGTATAACTCTGCCATATGGGGCGTATGCTGTTACCCTGACGTATGCTGCAAGTATATACAGCTACTCTAGCCTATGAGTAACATAACGGCTCCGCCACTCGCTTGATCCGGTAATCGCCAGAGTTACTGTATCTCCGCGGCGCCAGCGCTCTACTGGTTCATTTCGTTGTGTTGAGCACTGTACACTAGAAAAACTATTTTGTTTTAGTGTGGCGCTTCTTTGGGCCATATAGAAGTAAAGAATATGCAAGCCAATTCTATTTCCTTCCATTTTACATTTTCTTTCAATCGAAGTAAACGCCAGAATAGCCCACAACGATTTTCTGATGATTTTGAGATAAAAGGATTATAGCGATAACTTTTCCATTGAACAAACCAGTTTTTATTTTCTTTCTTTTGACTCCGGTTTTTTTAAAATTCATGCTACCAATCAATAAATCCACCAGCTTCAAGCACCTCTGTCGTAAATCACAGCGCGATAAGTTAAGAAACAGATTCATACGGTCAATTTTAAGTGCGTTCAAACCCTTTCGGCCACGCTGTTGCTCGGCTGGCCGCATTTCGGCCAGCCGAGCTAGGCGCTGCTTCCGCTCCTCTGTCTCGGTCGCCCGCCTTGCACGCTTAGCACCGGCATCCGCTGCCTGACGCTGCTTTCGCTGTTCACCCTGTTCACCCGGTTTCGGCAGCCCGTCTCCTTCGTTCACATTCCGTCTTTATTGCCGTCTACCTGGACCAGCACTAGTACTTGGTTCACACGCCGTTTTGTAGCTCAAAGCAAGGCATACGCGCTCCGCACACCTGGGGCCCTAATTTCGACACTTGACGAAAAAGTCGGCGAGTAATCCGGTGCCAAGGTCAGTGCACCGGTATGGCCAATCACGGCTGCCAGATTTCTCACCGACTTTCTCGCAAAGTGTCCAGATTAGTGCCCCTGCATGTCCGACTCGCCCCATCATCCGCGCGCGCATTGGCTTCCGCCGCGTGACGTCGCCTCCTCTCGCCTTTGTCCTTCCCTACTCTCCTCTCTCTACGCTGCGCGCTTCCTTTCCACTGTTTTGTCCACAAACGGACGCCGTTAGCTTCCTCTGATGTGGTACTAATGCTTACGCATTGATGAGCCTAATCAGGAACTATGCGGAAAGCGAATAATACCACCAGAATTAAATATGTGTCGGTTTTAATGAAGTTGCCAACGACTAGAAACGTTCACGCATTTTTCTTCAGATCCGTGTTTTCTTTGTTACAGGTGCTACCTTAAACATATTTACACAAACGATATCTGTATCGTTGATTCGTGCTGACAGTGATTCCGTGGAAATGTCTCGCCGGCAGGTGACGTGGTGAAGTTGAGCTCGGCGGCGACCGAGGCGACCGCGTCGTTCTCTGCGTACACCCTGGCCCGGTAGCGCGTGTAGGGCAGCAGGTCGCTGAAGCCGAGTCTCATGTCCCCTGTGGTGTGGTTCACCAGCCTGCTCTCCCACGGGTCGGCGCTGTCCAGTTCCAAGTAGTAGCGGCGCACGACGCCGTTGGCGAAGTTCACAGGGGACCGGCCCCCAGGAAGATCACGTACTCGTCACCAGTGCCTTTCGAGTAGTTCAGGGCCGTCGGGGTTCCCCGGGAACTGTACACAAACATCAGATTGTAGGTTACCGGCCGTTCTCTTGAGTATTCAGAGTGCTGAATAAGATGAGACATGTCGACTCAAGTAAGCACCGCTGAAGATATTGGCATACGTTCGCCGCAGTATATATTGTTCTCACGCAGGGTGGAGAATATATATCAATGCGATTAAAATCGTGATTTCAAAGAGACCCGATTTGCTATGATGATTAAAAACAAACCTTTCCCGCAAAATAATTCCGAAATATATTTTTTAGTTATTGTTTGTCTATAGTCTCACGCTTTCCATGTGCATGCATTTTGTATTTAAACCAAATAATCATTATGCAAGAAAAATTTATATAAGGCTGAACACGAGCAAAACGAAGTTATCTTCTGAGAAAATTGGAGCGTTGAATTTGATTTCTACCTTCTACCCTTACAAAAATGATCAATGAGTTTCAATTGACTTTCTATTGTGTTCCTATAGAGTCAATTGAAACTCAATATAAACTCAATGTCTAATGAGTTTGATCATTAGAAACTCAATTTTGATTCTATTGAACTTACTCATTAGGAATGCAATTGAGGCTGATCATAAGAAACTCAATATCGATTCTATTGACTTTACTCACTAGGAATGCAATTGAGTTGGATCATTAGAAACTCAATATCAATTCTAATGAATTTACTCATTAGGGATGCAATAGAGTTTTATCATAAGAAAGTCAATATCGATTCTATTGAATTTACTCATTAGGAATGCAATTGAGTTTGGTCATAAGAACTCAACATCGATTCAATTGAATTTACTCATTAGGAAGGCAATTGAGTTTGGTCATAAGAAACTCAATACCGTTTCTATAGAATTTACTCATTAGGAATGCAATTGAGTTTGGTCATAAGAAACTCAATATCGATCCTATTGAATTTACTCATTACGAATGCAATTGAGCTTGGTCATAAGAAACTCAATAGCAATTCTATTGAATTTACTCATTAGGAATGCAATTGAGTTTGTTGTTTTTTGGTCGTTTGTGGATTACTGCACCGAACGATTATTGCTTGTACCAGTGTTTTTCTATTAAGGGATAGAGTCCAATGACTTCGAAACATTGTTTATCATTTATGAGACTTCAAGGAGGAAATAGCAAACTGGGAACCTTACTAAATGCTGAGGTGGTCACCGGCCAAATGAATACCTTTCTTATGTAGGGTATATAAGGCGGTGGAGCTGTCAAGGGAGTACGATTAGTGGGTTGTGAGTGCTTAGTTATGATGTTTGTGTTCGTTTCCTCCATGTGCTTTGTTTCCTTCATGTTGCATGCTTTACAAGTATACAAAAATTCTTAACCAGTTGCAATTTTTAAACGCAGTTGCAATAAATTTATTGAAATACGTTGCAAAATTTAATTGAAACTCAATTGCAATATTTTTATTGAAACTCAATAGCAAAAGTTCTATTAAAACACTATTGCCAAAATTCAATTGAAATGCAATTGCTAAAATTCAATTGCGCCTCAGTGGCCAATATCTGGGACGGTTCAATAGGGACTCATTAGAAAAAAGTCAATTGAATTTCAATTGAGACTGAATGCTGTCTATTGAGTGAGCCCTTTACACTTTCAATTGAAACTCAGTTCATTTTTTTTGTAAGGGTACTTTGTTCACCAGCTAACGTAACGTCCTATTGCAACAAAATCTGAACGCAAAACACAGAAACAAAAACTAGAAAATTAATGTCCTATTGCATTGAAGTCGGAACTGGACAGAAAAATGAAATCAATGTTTGTACTAACTCAAACAAGTCAATCTTTTGTTTTCTTCTAGTATGGCGGAGAATACAGCAATAAAAGGTTGTTAATAAAATTTTAATTTAGAGTTTACAGTAATAATTGCTTCCTCATTGTTATTAGTGATCGGATGAATTGATCAATCAATCTACCATGTTGAGAAATACATTTCGTGGTGAAGAATCCCTGTTTTCTAAAGCTACATTGATTTAAATCAACGGTAGTCTGATTTAAGTCAAATAAAATCTTATTTATTTTATGCTTTCCCACCCTGCTCTATCATACAGAAAAGAAGAAATTATCTGACAGTCTCTCGACAACAAGTGGAGAATCCATCACTAAGGAATCTATTCAGGGTAGTACATCCAGCTAATGAGGAGGCCCAAGAATAGCCTTCCTTGGTGTTTAGCGATTAGAGCGTACTGCATTTAAGAAATCTCTGCCTCGAGATTCCAGCTGGAGCAGCCTTGACAGAACAAGCATTCGCCATGAAGCAGGTGCACGCTGGATGCCAGGAGCACCTACTCGCATAGATCTCAACAGCACAATACACTTTTGGTGAAGCCTCCTGCCTGATTCGCAGCTCTAAAGGCGGCGTCACATTGAGGAAACAGTTGGACAACTCTGTCCATGAACATCGACAGAGTTGTCCAAATTACAAAACTTAAAAATAAATGCAACTATAGTTAATTGGATAAAAACTTTTCTTACGACTAGAACCCAATCCGTACGTCTAGGTGAAACATCTTCACAATCCTTACCAATTATTTCAGGCGTACCACAGGGTACTGTACTACTGGGCCCATTGCTCTTCCTTGTTTATATAAATGATGTCGGATATCGCCTGATAAGCTGTGTTCGTCTGTTTGCTGACGATCTTGTTATTTGTCGTGCTGTTTCCAGTGAAGAGGATTGCCTAATATTACAAGAAGACCTATCCCTAATTGAAACCTGGTGCGCCGAGTGGCTTATGTCCATTAATCATAATAAATGTAAATGTGTATATGTTTCTAAATCCCGTAATCCAGTAAATTATACCTATCAACTTACATCCCAGCCCATTGAAAAGGTTTCATCTTTTAAATACCTTGGCGTGCACTTAAGCTCTGACCTCTCATGGAAACTCATATTGAACACATAACTTCCAGTGCTAATAAAACTTTAGGTTTCCTAAGACGCCATCTTAGTCAAGCTCCACCGAAAATCAAACAGCTGTCATACTGCACCCTTGTTAGATCCAAGATGGAATACGCTTCTACCATTTGGAACCCCCATCAGGCTTACCTATCTGACATGTTAGAATCAATCCAAAACTGCGCAACTAGATTCATTCTTGCTGACTACTCACCCACGAGCATCTCTGCCTTTAAGGCTTCTTTATCGTTACCTCTCCTTAATACTAGACGCACCGTAGATAGATTATCCTTTTTCATAACCTGTTTTACAAGCCCTGGACTGACCATGAATTCTTCTCTTCAGCCAGTCATGTCTCCTTACGCCGTGATCATTGCCAGAAGATAGAAATGCCCTTTGCCAGAACCAACACTTTAAAAAACTCTCCCCTTTTTTTGTGTATACGGGATTGGAATGCGCTACCAGCAGTCCATTGTAACAATTACTGATCATGCCTTGTTTTTAGCAGAGCTTACTAAGCATATAATTGTATAATGAAGATATTGCACTGTAAAATAACATATGTTCTTTCAGCCTATTTGTCTCTACATTTGATTTCAACCCTTGAAGTGTTATATTGTGTTTCATGCTACCCCCTTATGTAATGCCCCCAGGGGCCCTTAAGGTATAATAAATGAAATGAAATGAAATGAAATGAGGGAAACATGTTTTCGGCAACAGTGTCACATTGAGGCAACAGCACTTCTCGGAAAACATGTTTTTTCTGCCCGACAAACGTCTTCCCCGATTTGTTGTCCGACAGTCGGAGAACAGCCCGTCACACCGCGCTGAAGGCGCGCCAACACGGGGAACACTCCACCATCTTGATTGTTTACCTTCGTTCGTTGAGACGTGGTGGCGCAAGAAAAGGGGCTCTTCAAAGTGCCAGTGCGTTCGAAGGGCCCGGAATTACCGCGGAAAAACATCATCCAGTGACTGTAATTAGAAAACTTGACAGGGGAAGTATATTCCACTCTTTATTTTACCAAAATGCTCTTCAGTCGCTGACGAAGCAGCTAGCCCATAGCTAGGAAGATGAGATCGCTGCTATGTTCGTGGTTTACGGCACCGAATGAAATGTTTCTGTCCAGTTCTGCCTTTCACGTAATTCCTATTTCTAGTGTAAAATGGAGTGAGCACCGGCAGTACCCCCAAGTGTCTTTTGTAGAGTTGTATTGAGCTGAAATAAGTGTTTTTAAAGCTGCGACACCGACGCTATCGGCCTTACAACGATCGCAGGAATAAAAGTGTTTCAACGTTATTTTCCTTTATCGCCATTCCCCAAAACTTCATGGGTATTTTTGAAACAATTCAGGTGTCTGGAGGCGACTTTTTTTTTAAAGTTCCAAGCATCAACAATAATGATCAGAACAGTCATTTTTATGCTTCGGTTTTTTAATCGCTCGCTTTCGTGGATGAATTTGATTACATTTTATTAACGGGTGACGGGATAGAATGGCATGCCTCTAGGCATGTCATTTTATTTCACTAGCAGTAATGTGAGCTGCTCTCTCGGCAGTTCTAATTTCACCAACCGTCTGATCGTTTACCACCGTAGCTGTGACCATTTCGACAGTCGCTTTCCCTAATTACGCAGTAAAAAAGTTCGTAAACGTATTTTAGCTGCACGCCAGCCTTAATTATTGTTAAATAGCGTTTTTCAGGCCTTTATTTGAGTAAGCTCTTAAATAAACACGTTATTGATAGAACACTCTGCAATCCATGCTATATGTGTGTTGTCAACATGTCGTGTTGACGGCACAAATTCGCTTATCCACCATTATGGAAAAACACGCTTCGTCCAACAAAAGTTTCTGCTGTTTTTGTTGCTGGAAGCTGTCACATCGAGGCAACACTGTGGCTATCAAATGTGTTGCTGTTGTTCTCGCGATGTGACTAGGTTTGTCGGGCAACAGGGCGACCGAGAAAAAGTTGGGCAACTGTTCATGAAGATGTTGCGTTGCTGTCGCAGCCGTGTTTCCTCAATCGGAGGACCTTATAGAAGCAGACAACGCCAACAGTTGGAAGTGTGGGCACTCCGCTTTGGGATTTTATGCTCATTCTGTGGTATTTTGGCAAAAGCTTTGTCAGCCCCTTGGCCCAAAACCATGACTAAAGCGTGAAGCTATCGAATAAAAACTGGTAGCAGTACGCAAAAAATACACTGGAAAAAAGAGGAATGGACAGGTCGAGCGCCGAACTTTAACTGAACGTTAACGTTCAGTTGAAGTTCGGCGCTTCGTTAACTGAACGTTAACGTTCAGTTGAAGGAAAAGAAAGCATTGAACAACCACACAGTCATAGATAGCGTCAACACGTGCTCAAAAAGTTATTTATTCCTTGTGTAAATACACCGATGCTTGACTGACACAATTATCATTCTTCTTTTCTATCTTGTATGCTTCCAGCAATTCTCTTGTCGTTTTGTCAGATCCATGGCCGAAAATCGTGATGCTGTCAAATTTCGGCTGACACACGCACGTGACACAGTGTAAAGGAAGGTGTACCTCCAGTGGTAGACAACAGCGAAAGTGCATGGTAGCGTGATCGTTCGTTTACACATCGGCCAACCTGGCAGGTGTATTCTCGTTCACAGCATAGCGGAATACAATATACCACGCCGACTGTCACTCAAAGTACTTATTCCTGTGATTTACCGCACATTTGTTGCCCCTCCGACCTCTGTCAACCACTCTGGGGCATAACTGCGACATCTTGGCGCCGGAAAGACAACAGGCACATATCGCAGCGCCTCGGTGTCTTTTTCGTAATATTGGCGCGAACAAGGGCAAAATACGCAGCGCTAGGTGACGGAATTCTAGAATATTCGCGTTTATTCTTACTCGGGGCGTAACTTTTATTATTTCGTCCTAGTTTTTTTTGTTGTTTTTGTTTTCGTTCTCGAAAGTGCCGGTTTATTTACAACCCGAACGCCCGGTGCTCGAACCTTCTGGGCCAAATTTTTGCGATGCCGTTGCACACAAGATAAGGAGCCGCCTGTGACCTTGTCGAGTCAGTCTCGCTCTTGCTTCCTGTTGCGCTGCCAAATTGCCGCCCGCGCCCGCTTTTCTGATTTTTCGACGATCGTTCTTTATTTTGTTTGGCACAGTTCGCCGATAAAACCTTTCTTTTTCAGTTCATTATTTATCGCCTCTTCGCCTTAGCCCGTGACAATTCTAATGGAGATGCGGTGTACCGCAGCAAATAAGGCGTACCCTTCCGAGGCCTCGCAGCGCAAGCCCAGCGCCCGGCTCAAGAAGACTGTCCGAGGAAACAACCGAGACCCGAAGAAGCCGCCGCACCAAAGATCAACACCCGGACAGGGGGATAAAGGTGGTTGAGGAAGGAGGGGCAAATCCTGTGCGCCGACATCTGGAGTCCCAAGTGAAAGATTGCGAAAGAGCGCGACATAACACGAGAGGAAGAAGCCAATGATGCCAGCTGAAGGGCGATAGTCGCAATGGTAGTTGCGAAGACTGAAAACTCCCAGAATAATAAACAATGATAATTTAACGTTGTAAACTGAATTCTGAGCCATGCTAACGATTTTAAAAAAGGAATGTACTCATTACGCTTTATTAACTTCCCTTCTGTCGAAATCTCGGAAATCTGGTGGTTACGCGGTTTCGTATTCCCAGGGGCGAACCTATCAAAACCATAGCGCGAAGCCGCTTATCTGGTTTAGTTTTGCGTTGACGCAATTCTATAGACCTGCGCGCTATGTAAAAAAAGAAAAAAAAAAGAAAAAGGCTTTGAAAGGTACGCGAATATCTGAATATCTTTCCACCAGTAACTACGTGGATTGGTCCTTAGGAAGACCATGAAATCTAACGAATAAGACGTAAAGCTACTTGGTAACCATGTGCGGGACTCCAAAGGTCTGCCTCCAAGCTCCACCGCTTGCGGCAGCGAGAATGCACGAGAAAATGGCGGACCTCTACCGGACCCCAGAAGAAGTCGACGAATCAAACTATGACCTCCCATTGCCTGTAAACTAAGACTCCCGCCGCTGCCTCCCCCGTTGTTTACCTGCCCGTCGCCTTTCGTACGGCGACGCCCTTCCACGGCGAGATCCACGAGGACGTCGAGGACTGGATCTAACACAACAAGCTCATGACACGCCAAAACGGATGTACTGCCGAGCAGTGCCTGCAGAACCTCTACTTTTCGCTGGGGGGCACGGAGAGGCACTGGTACGAAAAGCAGAAGGCTTCGCTCACGTCGTGGGACATCTGCGTGGACGAGTTGAAGTGGACCTTTACGAGCGAACACCGACGGCAGCGGGCGGAGTATCTGTTTCAAGCACGAATTCAGGCCTCCAACGAAAGCGTAGCCAGCTTCGTTGAAAATGTGCTACGCCTAAGTGCACGCTCCGACCCGCCAGCCACTGCCGACAAAAAGTTGCGCTTTTTCAGAAAAGGCGTGAAGAGCGAAATCTTCCTCGGACTTATTCGCAACCACCCGACGACCATTGAAGAATTTGTTGCCGAAGCAACAAACATCGAGCGGACGCTAACGGCCCGAACGGGCCACTACCACCTTCTCAACAACGTTTTAACTTTGGCATAGGCCAGCTCCGAGTTCAGCATCAGTGCCGACGAGATTCGGATATCGCCCGCGACGTCGGTCGCGAAATACTCAAGCAATTTCCGCCTGCTGCCGACCCTCCGGCGTCGCTGTCCATTTCCGAAGTTGTGCGGGAAAAGCTTCAGAGAGTCATCAAACCACAGGCTCCTGTCAACCCTGATCCGCTCGAGCAACTGACATTGAGCTACGCCTCCTTGACCCGACGACCGTCGCCCACAACCTGCCAGTACCAGCACCCGGCGCCCCTTCGACTGGAAGCCCCTACGCCGAACTACGCTCGACGCACTGGGGAGCAAGCTCCGTACGTCCGAGCCGAACCCCCGGCGCCAAGGAAGACGGACGTGTGGCGCACGGCTGACCGACTCCTGCTGTGCAACCACTGTGGGGAAGCCGACCGCGTGTACCGGCGATGCTTCTACCGGCAGCGTGGACTTCGCGGTTTCGCACAGGACGCCCCCACCTGAGGAGCGGAGAACGACCGCAGGACATCGAGGAGTACCTGCATCGCCCGCCCTCACCAGCACCCGCTTCCCCCCAGGTATCTCGTTCGCCGTCACCACGACGTCCGGCGTCACCTTTCCGTAGGTCCCGCCGAGAGAGCCTGTCTCCCCTACCTCGTCGGAGAAACTGAGCGCGGCAACCCCTGGAGGTGGGTGTTGCCGAAGACGACCGTCGGAAACACCCTCCAAGACCGTCGGAACCTCCCCCCTCCCCCCTCTAGCGACGACAAGCATCAAAACGACGATTCTGCAGTTCTGCAGTGGTGCCCAACAACCTCACTTTTATCATCGACGGCCACGACGCGTCGTCACTTATGGACACCGGAGCAGATTACTCCGTTTTGAGTGGGAAGCTCTCTCGCCGCCTTCGAAAAGTGACAATGCGACAACCCACAAATAAGCTCCGCCGGAGGACACCTCATCACACCTGTTGGGGGGTGCACTGCTCGCATCGACATTCATGAGGAGACCTGTACAGCCAAGTTCGTCGTTCTTCAGGACTGTCCGAAAGATGTTATCCTTGGCATGGACTTCTTGTGTGAGTACGGCGCCGTGATCGACCTTGGAGCAAACAGGTTGACGCTGCGAAAGCCGGTCCTACCTCCGGAGGGTTCCAAAGCGACGCCAGCCGCCGTCCGAGTCATTGCGGACCACGTGAACCTGCCGCCGCGGTCGAGTGTTTTCGTGAGGGGAGGAAGTGGCCGAGTGGGCTAACGCGTCTCAGCTCGGAGCGTGGAGCGAAAGCTTGCGCTGGGAACGTCCTGGGTTCCCAGCGCTGGATGAGTTTCCCAGGATGGGTTCCCAGCGCTGGATGAGCTCGATCTGGATGAGTTTCGTACCGGCACGCGTTCGTGTGATCACTACTGCGTGATGCACGTTAAAAACCCCAGGGTAGCGGTTGTACCGCACTGGCTAAATTTCTCATCTACAGCTAAGATACCGATTACCCGTTGGGCGCATCTCCCCATCAAGGCTGTATAAACATAAAGAGCAAACCAACTTTTTTTTTTAGTGTTTTCGTGCCCGTTGTGACCGATGCAGCTGTCTGTGGGGAAGTTGCTCTGAAAGGCGACGCCCAACTGCTTCTCGGAAGAGAAATAGGCATCGGAAAGGGCATAACAGAGCTGCAGGATGGATGCAGTGTGGTCCTCGTGACGAACTTCCGACAGGAGGCGCACCACCTCACGAAAGATGGAACGCCGCCGAAATCGCCGAAATCTCTGATGAGCCCTCGCAATATCAGCCGTGCAGTACGCCGCTGCCGCAGCTCGATATTAACCCCAAGCTCACCGCCACGGAACGACGACAGCTGAGAGACCTCCTCGCCGAATTGAGCAACTACGTTGCGATGACGTCGAGAGTGCGCCAAACAACACTTGCGAAACATTAAATTGTTACCAACGGCGATGCGCTCCCCGTGCATAGGTCGCCGCACTGGGTCTCCCCAAAGAAAAGCAGCCTTCAAGCAGCCCGTGGGCCTCTCCAGTCGTACGAGTGAAAAAGAAGGACGTAACACTTCGATTCTGCGCAGACTACCGGCGGCTCGACGCGCTGACGAAGGAAGGTGTGTATCCGATCCCCCCATCGACGACACACTGGACCGTCTGCGCCACACCCGATACTTCTCGTCGACTGACCTGGAGAGTGACAACTGGCAGATCGAACTCGACGAACGGGACCGAGAGCAGACTGCCTTCGTCACGCCAGATGGACTGTACGAGTTCAAGGTGATGCCCTTCGGACTGCGCACGGCGACGGCCACGTTCCAGCGTGTCACGGACACCCTTCGTTTGTCATTTCGCCAAGCTTTCTGCGCCACTCAGATACATAACGAAAGACGCCGTGAACTTCGAATGAGGAGAAGAACAACCGACATTCTACGAGCTAAAGCGACGACTCCAGTCGCCACCGAAACTTGTTACTTCGGCCAATCAGCCGAAACGGAACTTCACACGGACGCCAGCAATACAGGACTAGGAGGAGTACTGGTCCAGCGACAAGAGGGTACAGAGCGCGTGATCGCCTACGATAGTCGGACGCTGTCGAACGCGTAACGAAATTACTCGACGACTGAGAAGAAATGTCCTACCGTCGTCTGGGTCATCACTTATACGGGAGCCCTTTCCGAGTTGTCGCCGACCACCACTTGCTATGCTGGTTAGCGAGCCTGATGGATCCATCGGGACGCCTCGCTCGATAGAGCCTGCGACTGCAAGAGTGCGAAGTGACTGTGGTCTACAAGTCAGGCCGAAAACACAGCGACGCCGACTGCCGAAATTTCCAGAGCAGTCAGCCACCGGCTGCATCAAAGACGACGACGACGACGACGACGATCGCTTTCTTAGCGCAGTGAGAGTTAACGGCAAGGCAGCGCTCCAACGGGACGATCCTGAACTTCGCACACTAATCGACCACTTGGAGGGACGAGGGGAAACATTCCCCGAGCCTTTTCGTGTGCCCTATTAACATTCGCCGCACGGCAAGGTATTCCCTACAAAGAGCACTTCGAGGACAGCAACTCGACGTGGCTCCTGGTAATCCCTACCAGTCTTCTAGAAGAGATCTTCCAAGCCTGCCATGACAACTCGACATCTGGTAACCTTGGCTACAGCAGGACTTTCGGAAGAATCCGAGAGAAGTACTACTGCAGGCTCCGAAGACTGTGCGCGTTTACGCACGATCGTGACACGAGTACCAGCGACGGAAGAAACAGCCGACGAAGCCGGCAAGCATCCTGCAGCCGATCGCGCCCTCGACTCCACCGTTCCAGCAGGTAGCCATCAACAAATCGAAATACCTTACTGACACTGATCGCTCGACGACGACTTGGTGGTAACCAATACGCCTGAGGGGGCCTCGAATGACAGTGATGCCAATTCAGTTTTGTATGTTTTCACGCGACACTCTGGGCAACTACAATTTGTACACGAACGCCGAGACGGCATGTTCTTGCAGTTTCTTGACCTAAAATTGTAGTTCACGGAGAGCCATGTGTGTTGGCTCTAATACCTTCGCACTGAGAAGGGACTCTGCCTTTGATTCTTCCCCTTACAAAAAAATGAACTGAGTTTCAATTGAAAGTGTAAAGGGCTCACTCAATAGACTGCATTCAGTCTCAATTGAAATTCAATTGACTTTTTCTAATGAGTCCCTATTGAACCGTCCCAGGATATTGGCCACTGAGGCGCAATTGAATTTTAGCAATTGCATTTCAATTGAATTTTGGCAATAGTGTTTTAATAGAACTTTTGCTATTGAGTTTCAATAAAAATATTGCAATTGAGTTTCAATTGAATTTTTGCAACGTGTTTCAATAGAATTTATTGCAACTGCGTTTAAAAAAAATTGCAACTGGTTAAGAATTTTTTTGTATACTTCCTTAAAGCATGCAACATGAAGGAAACAAAGCACATGGAGGAAACGAACACAAACATCATAACTAAGCACTCACAACCCACTAATCGTACTCCCCTTGACTGCCCCACCGCCTTATATACCCTACATAAGAAAGGTATTCATTTGGCCGGTGACCACCTCAGCATTTATTAAGGTTCCCAGTTTGCTATTTCCTCCTTGGAAGTCTCATAAATGATAAACAATGTTTCGAAGTCATTGGACTCTATCCCTTAATAGAAAAACATTGGTACAAGCAATAATCGTTCGGTGCAGTAATCCACAACGACCAAAAACAACAAACTCAATTGCATTCCTAATGAGTAAATTCAATAGAATTGCTATTGAGTTTCTTATGACCAAGCTCAATTGCATTCGTAATGAGTAAATTCAATAGAATTGCTATTGAGTTTCTTATGACCAAGCTCAATTGCATTCGTAATGAGTAAATTCAATAGGATCGATATTGAGTTTCTTATGACCAAACTCAATTGCATTCCTAATGAGTAAATTCTATAGAAACGGTATTGAGTTTCTTATGACCAAACTCAATTGCCTTCCTAATGAGTAAATTCAATTGAATCGATGTTGAGTTCTTATGACCAAACTCAATTGCATTCCTAATGAGTAAATTCAATAGAATCGATATTGACTTTCTTATGATAAAACTCTATTGCATCCCTAATGAGTAAATTCATTAGAATTGATATTGAGTTTCTAATGATCCAACTCAATTGCATTCCTAGTGAGTAAAGTCAATACAATCGATATTGAGTTTCTTATGATCAGCCTCAATTGCATTCCTAATGAGTAAGTTCAATAGAATCAAAATTGAGTTTCTAATGATCAAACTCATTAGACATTGAGTTTATATTGAGTTTCAATTGACTCTATAGGAACACAATAGAAAGTCAATTGAAACTCATTGATCATTTTTGTAAGGGTCTCACTCAAAGCTAGTTAAAAGGGGCATCGCGTCATAGTGTCTGCAGGTGGCCTTAGAGAAGTCTTGCTGTCATACTTCACAGGAGAGCTTTTGGGAGGCAGGTTGAACAACTTAGCGCCACGGGCTTCCCAGCTTGCGTTTTGTTGACGATGGTGGAAAATGCTACTAAAGAAGATAAAGACGGGACCCTACCACATAGGGAACGACCAAATAAGAAGCCGAGAAGTAATCCATTGTATAGAGAAAATCTCTCACAATATGAAACAGACAGCAGGACGCTACGATGTGCGCGTTGTCATTTCGGTGCCAAGTAAGGTGTCGCAGTTATGCCCCAGAGTGGCTGACAGAGGTGGTAGAGGCAACAAATGTGGGATAAATTTCAGGTATAAGTACGTTGAGTGCGGAGTCGGGGTGGTCTATCGTATTCCTCTAAGCTATGGCCGAGTATACATCGGCCAAACTGGTCGATGTGTCAATGGTCAAGCACGAGAACATGCACTTTCGCTGCGGTCTACCACTGAAGGGCACTGCGTCACATGCATGTGTCAGCCGAAATTTAGCACCTCGATTTTGGGCAAGTTGCTGACAAAACTGCAAGGGGATTGCTCGAAGCATATGAAATAGGAAAGGAGGGTGGCAATTGTGCCGGTCAAACATTGGTTTATTGACATAAGAAAGAAATAACTTTGTTGAACACGTGTTGACGCTATGAAGTGTGGTTGGTCACCTCGGTGTTCCCATGAAACGTTCAGTTGAAGTTCGGCGCTCCTCCTGTCCATTCCTCCCTTCGTCTGTGTATTTTTGCGCTGCCACCAGTTTGTAATAATTAACCAACTCGCCTGCATCACTACGATCGATTAGCTATTGAATGAAGGCTCAGAAGAGATACGTTTGGATAAAAGCGAATAAGCTGGCTTCCAGAAGGCCCGATTTTAGAAGGACACGACCACTTACCGGCTTGTTCCGTTGTGAAGTTGGTCGTGAACTCTGGACCGGGTTTGACGGTCACAGCATGTACAGAGATGATGTAGACGGTGTATGGGCGTAGCTCTTTGAGGTGGACGCGCTGCGACGACATGGGCAAAACTAGTTTGGTCTCGGTTTGTTCGATCGGACTGCACGGGAGGACCGGGCGAAGTGGTCTGTAGGCGACACCGTATTCACGAATGTGACCATTGGGTGTGGCCGGTGGTAACCAGGTGAAGCTCGCCTGCCGTGCGAAGCGTCTTGTCATCTGAAGTTGCCGAACTTCGCTGGGCGCTGCATGGAAAAAGAAATGACGCAGAAGTAACCCTCTGGTAATTTTTGTTTGTTTGGTTGCTCTTTCATTATACTGTGTTTCACTTTAATTGGACTGATTTAAGCAAGGGCGGGTAGCTTTTTCCTGTGCCTCGCAACCGTCTAACGATGAATGGCTTGAAATATATGACAGGTTATACTGTTTCAGGTGTTTCCGTACGAATCTCGCAGATTGTCGAGCGTCTGTATAGCGCCTAATATTCTGTGTCCTTCTTCACAAGGCAGATTTCAGGAACTCAGGGAATGATAACCGCTGCGTCTTCAAAAAGTAAGTAAGTGTCCGAAAGCTGCTGGAACGTCATATTATGCCACCAACTCTGCCGTTCAGCGTCTAGCATTGGAAGCTTATGTTCCCTTCGTGGGAAGCCCCGCTGAACTTCTATACGGCCAGCAAATATTCTAATATGCGTCTTTGGCGCATCGGAACGCCAAGAGGGGCGCGCCAATCTCATACGAAAATGGTTCGTGGACGTCTATGGAAAATGCTATGGTGAGCTATCACCGTATATGAATCTTTATGGTCAGCCGAAAGAAATTTTAAAACACGCTATATCCACCTACAGAATAATTTATGTTTTCAAAGCTATCGAATCTCGACCATTCAGGTTTCTATATCTGGCTATAAGATATGTGGCTGTGACGCTATAGACTTGCGACTATTCAGTATTCTTAGCGAGCTATAAAAAAATGTATGTCCTGAATGTTATAAATTCGAAAAATATTCAATGTGCGTTGGTCAGCTTTAGAATGGTGTATGTCCTAAATCTATAGACTCGCACCATTGAATTTTCCTTAGGCGACTCAGTAGTGTTTTATGCCACCAAAGTTATAGGGCTCTGACCTTTCAATGTGCTTTAGCCGGCTATAGAGTGGAGTATATCCCTAAATCTACAAACTCGCGACCATTGCATTTTCTTTAGCCGACTCAGTAGTGTTTTATGCCACCAAAGCTATAGGCCTCAGATAATTTAATGTGCTTTAGCCGGTTATAGAGTGATGCATGTCCTTAAATCTGTAGACACGCGACCATTGAGTTTTCTTTAGCCGACTCAATAGTGTTTTATGGCACCAAAGCTATCGGCCACCGACCTTTTAATGTGCTTTAGTCGGATATAGAGGGATGTATGTCTCTCGAGCTATAGACTCGCGACCACCTAATTTATTTAGTCGCCTCAATAGTGTTTTATTTCCCTTAGGCAATAAACCCGCTACCTCTTTCTGCACTGCAAAGGTAGGCAAGTGAAAAAAGTCATTCATGCACTCGCTCGGGGCGAGAATTTTATTTAGCCAGCTTAATCGACCGTACGTCGGCGGTGCTATTATATCCGCGATCACAAACGCGTCCTTAGCTACCTATAGGACTATTTGCAGTTTTGCCGGTTGCTTTCGCTTCGCAATTGCCTTACCTCGGCGTTGACGTCATCTCAATCATCCGTTTTGTTTTTCCGCTCTAATTATCTCTGTCACTTCCAGTGTAATTTGTAAGTATATGTGTTTCGTAGCGGTAACGCCTCTTACTTTGTCCGTGTCCCGGTCATGTTTGAATTTCTTTCTGCGTGCTGTATTCTTTATATCTAATGTTTCTGTGTATATTTCGTCGTTCACGACGCGGGCGTATGCGAACATAAAGCCGCTGCTTACGCCGCTACCGATGTGAGTTCTACTATTGTCACGACAGTCTACCGAGCTATAAACTAGTCCATTGAACTCGAATTAAGCCTCGAGAGCGCTGTTTAGAATGCCATTGCAGATGTCCTCAGTAAAGGCAGAGCGACGACGTAGCAATCGCGACGCGTGAGCTGACTATACGCCTCAATCTGGACGGCCGCCCTCGCTCTGCGAAAATGTGAGCGTGCGACTCTCGAGCACCATTAGCTTACTGAAGACGCAAGACGCTACTCTGTTGTCGCAAATCCTTTGCCTTTCGAATGGCTGCGTAGCCGTTCAAGCGCCCGACGAACCATACACAGCGTATTTCAGCAACCGTTCGCGCAGCATCGAAACCTTCCGTCTGCGAGCGTCGGCGGTTCGTCGTCTCGGGGATCATGTTCGCGGAAGTTCATGTTGGCAGGGTTTCATGCTCGCGGGGGTTCATATAATGCTCTAATTCAAATCGCTACGATGAATCGCCGGCGCTCGCAGACTGCCAATAGGCACCAAAAAGGTTGCGATGCTGCGCGGGCGGTCGCTGACAAGCGCTGCTGCCTAGGGTACACCGAGCAATGCATGGAACGTTTTCGCCGGCGTTCGCAGGGCAAAGATTCTCAACGACAAAGCAGCGTCCTGCATCATCAGAAAGCTAACGCTGCTCGAGAGTCCCACGCTCACAGTTTATCAGAGCGAACGCGGACAGCCAGATCGAGACGCAGTCGGTTCTCGCGTCGCGATTGCTGCGTCATTGCTCTGACAGAGCTAAACAATTGACTTGTGCACTGACATTCAACACACTCAGTCCTCTCGAAACATGATGAGCATCAGATAGACGCGTCTATAGCGCGATAGAGTGTCGTGACAACATAAGAGCTTTCCCCGGCAGGGACGTAAGCAGAGGGGTGATGTCCGACGACGCCCGCGTCGAGAACGGCGAAATATACACACATCAAGTTAACAGCCCCCAAAAAATCTAAAGTAATATCGTTAGGCGCGCGCCACCCTAGGTACGTCCTATTAACTCTCTGTGCGAATTCCACAAGTCAGCAAGCGCTTTTGGTAATTTTTCTTCTTTTATTTAATTTAGGATATACTAAAGCCTTTGGAGTGGCTTGGAGCACACAGCCTCCCTCCCTCCCTCCCCCCCCCCCCCATGTGGCATCGTGGTGCGCGGAGATTGTAATTGGTGACAGCGCTATAGAGGTGAACTCACGAATGAAAAACACATTACGGCAGAAATTTCTTAAACCATGTAATCAAGAATGCCACAACGTTTCCCAAAATTGAAGTTTAAAAATGCGAACCTGTACACATAATTAAATTTCTGGGTAAAAAGAAAAGAAAAAAAAAAAAATATATATATATATATATATATATAGGTGATTCAAGTCATCAGGCTCGTTCTAAAATGGACCGTAAAAATCGACGCCTGCACGTAGCCATCTAAACTTTTCGTCAAATGTGTATTTACAGGTCGGTTTTTCTTGTAAAATTACAAAGCGTAGTTCTCTTTTAGTAATAAATAGGCCAGTAAACTTGCCAGGGTCTACGGCGGGCGGCGACCCAGATGACCAAGTCCAGTAGCGGGCTGTGTTTTCCGTTCGTATTGATAGATGGCGTCGGGAGCAGCGTCTGAATGTGCAGCCGACCAGCGAAATGTAGCAGACGACACGCAGACGAAATTCGTTGGCAGCAAAAGCGCCGCCGTTATGCTGACGCGTTTTTTTTACTTTAAGTTTTGCTTTTATTGTACGCATTTATATTTTAACCGAAGGCACATTTAAAAAAGACTATGTTCATTTCAATAAACCACGGTGGTCGCGAGCCGTCGCGATAAAGAGGTAGCGCCGTCTATCAATACGAACGCCAAACTTACCCCGCTACTGGACCCCTGTCGTCTGCGTTGCTGCCCGCCGTAGACCCTGGCAAGTTTCTTGGCCCTATTTGTCTTTTTACAGAAAGAGAGCTACGCTTTATAATTTTACAACAAAAAACCGACCTGTGAAATACACCTTTGACGAAAAGTTTAGATTGCTACGTGCAAGCGTCGATGTTTACGGTACATTTTAGATCGAGCCTGGTGACTTGGGTCAACCTATATATATATATATATATATATATATATATATATATATATATATATATATATATATATATATATATATATATATATATATATGTAGGAACCTCTGGTAGTCGTCGATGGTTACATTCCAGCAAAACTTTTATTTCACACTATCTACAAGCTGCAAGCGATGCGATCTGGCGTGGCGTTCCCATCCGTTCGACGCACGAGCTCCCTGCCACGCGCGCCCCGGCACGCGCTCCCCGGCCGCCAGCTCCTTGCCACGCGCTCCTCTTCAAGACGTCTCTGGCCGATTTCCTCCTCGTCTCGATCTCCTCGTGCCAGTGATATGGCTTATTACGAACCGCTTAAACGTTCCAACACACTCCCCACCGAATGGATGGGAGTCCATTCTAAACTTCCATTAACTCCAACGGATACACAAGCTGCACTGGCCTTCGCAAAATGCTGCCGCGATGCACTCGGATCTCACACGACCGGATCCGAGAATCTCGGCCGTGGAACACTCTTTCTACTCGCCCGAGCTTCCATAGCAGGCGGGGAAGCGGCTCTTTTAACAGAACAATTTGACCCTCCCTGATGGGCGCAGACTGCCTGTTCTGAGTGGCGTACGCTGATCTGAGTTCTCGAAGATACTCTTCCCTCCATGTTCCCCAAAATCGGTTAAGCAGTTGTTTTCGCTGCCGCCAGAGCACGCGAAGCGCCTCCGGTGTGGAAGCGGGCGTGTCCCCACCCGTCGGCGGAAGTGTCGTCAGCCGCCTCCCAACTAGGAAACTGGCCGGCGTGAGCGGGGTCCCCTCTCCGACCCCGTCGTGCACAAATGTTAATGGCCGCGAATTCAACACGGCCTCTACCTCAATCAGAACGGTGGTCAATTCCTCTGTGTCCAGACAGTTCCTTCCGATAACCTTTCTTAAAGACACCTTTACCGAGCGCACAAGCCTCTCGTAAAATCCTCCCCACCATGGGGCTCTCTCGACAATAAACCTCCACTGGATACCCGCGTTCGCAAAGTGGCTGACCACGTCCGGGTGGCGCAACGTCTTCCAAAGTTCCGTGAGTTCCTTCGACGCTCGTTTGAAGGTCAACGCATTGTCGGAATAAATTACGCGGCACAGCCCTCGGCGCGACACAAATCGACGGAAGGCAAAGAGAAAGCTCCGGGTCGACAGGTCTGGAACCAACTCCAGGTGCACAGCCCGCGTGACTGCACACGTGAACAGCACCACGTAGGACTTGCATGTGAGGTCCTTGCCCTTGACGTAGAGGGGGCCCGCAAAGTCCGTGCCGACTACCTCGAAAGGGTCCGCTCGTGTTGTCCGGGCATCCGGCAAGGGTCCCGTGGGGACACTCGCGGGGGTCGCGCTAAAGCGCTGACAGGTCACGCAGGCACGCACCACTTTCTTCACCAGCTCTCGGCCCCGCAGAATCCAATACTGGTTACGGAGCTGCACGAGAGTATCTCTGACTCCCGCGTGCAGCAGCTGTCGGTGCGCGTCGATTGCCAGTAAAGTTGAATATCGATGCTGCTTGGGCAGGACGATCGGGTTTCGTTCGTCATACGTCATGTCTGACGGACTGGAGGCAGTGTTGTACACGTTCCTCAAAAAAAGGAACGAAAGCTCGTTCCTCGTTCCTTACGATTTTTGGAACGCGTTCCCGTTACAAGTTACATCTGTGAAAAAGGAACTCGTTCCCGTTACAGTTTAAAAAATGGAACGTATCGTTACATATACGTTACATTTGTATTTTGCTAATTACTATATTTAGTTAAATCAAGCAGAGTTTTTGTTTTAATCTATCCTATTAGTAGTCAACATATGAGTTTGTATGTCGTCATGGAAGGGCAACAGCAGAAGAAAACAAGCGGAAGCAGGGTTTCATTTGTTGATATATTCAAGTTAAAAATCTCAGCTTTTACCCATATACATGTTTGTAGTGGACGATTCAGACGAGCCGAATGTACTTTTACCCAACATTGTACGAGCGTTCTACAACAAACCTCACACGTTTCAATCTAACTAAGTCCCTTGGTCGAACTTAACAACAGTTGCTTCTCGATGTTGCTGTCCGCAAGACGAGCAAGTGGAGGAGAGGGTAGGGCTTTTGGAAGGTCAGTCTTAAAAAATACAAATACTTCTTTGTAAGGTTGGCTTTGTTGTTCTTTTTGAAGGTGAAAAACAAGAAAAGAAATAAAGTTTTTTTTTATCTTTTAAGTGACCAATGTTCGGGATACAAGGGTGCGTTCGATGTCTGGCAATCTGTGATATCCTTGTATACAGGTCTCGTTATGGAAGTTCACAAGTGGCTGTAGTCGGCCTTAGATTTCTGGGTGTATGAGGATTCATGGAACCAAAGAAAGTAGCTGAGTTTGAAACAAACCTCTTTCTTTGTCTTTTCCTACGACTAAAAGCCTTGCTTTTTGTACCGCAGTTTCGGACACTCAAAAAAGAATCAATGTCCACCAGCTCTCCTGCACCCGAAACTGTTAGCAAGCGAGGACCACACAAAATAATCCATAAGATTAGTAGCCAAAAAGGTAACGAGATCCTGCACTTTGCGCTTTCAAAATTTCCCTGTTCAAAATAAAATAAAAATTACCCCACTGGACGAAAAAAAGGAACGCCGTTACTCTTTCCGTTCCAGTAAAAATGTAACGCGTTCCCGTTCCAGTTCCAGCGATGCAAAATGGAACGGTGGCGTTCCTTCGTTCCTCCTAAAAGGAACGCGTTCCAGGAACGCCGTTCCTTGGAACGCCGTTCCGTACAACACTGACTGGAGGCGACTTCGAATGCGAAGTACTCCCCGCTGATCGATGAAAGTGGCGAAGTCTTGGAGGGGAGAACCAGGCGGGGTCTTCGTAGCGTTGGTCGCGCAGCGAAGCTCGGTAGCGAACGCCGAGCGCTGCGCCTCCTTTATCCAGTGAGTTCGTGCTGCCTCGATCTCCTCGGCTGTCAGCGGTCCCGTTCGTCTTTCAGTTGACCTGATGTTGTGAAGGAATCGAAAAATCCTAGCCGTTATTCTGTTGATTCTTGAAGCCGAGCTGAATGTGGTGACGTCGAGCATCGATGCAGATGGTGTTGAAATGTCCAATATTTCAGCTCTCGGTCTCCTCTCCTCGAGCTTATCTCGACGTGGCTCCTCGCGCTTCTCCTTGGGCCGTTCTTTAGCTGGCAGTGGCAACAAACTGGTCCCCGAACAACAGAGGGGAGCGGAGACCAATCCAGATGCGGTAAGACCTCGTGACATGAGGTCGACGGGGTTCTTCTTTTCAGGGAAGTGGTGCCACGTCGCGCTTTCACAGTGCTTCTGTGGCATTCGAGCAACCTTGCTGTCTGCCAACCTGACGTCTACCCTCCATGGAAGGCCGACTTCGTACGTCCCATTGTTCTTGGCGATCTTGGTTTCGGAGTCTCGCATGACGTCGTTGTCCGAAGGATCCTCCACCGATGCGTCGATGACACCCATGCTCTCAAGTTTCCAGGATTGCTTAAAGCTTGGCAAGGGTTGGGACTCTTGCACAGCCGTTCTCAGCACGACCACCTGAGAGCAACTAATAACCGCGGATGTCGACATCGTTCGTCCCTGAACCGCCCATCCGAATACGGTCTCTACTGCAGTCAGGTCTCCGCTCAGTCGGTGAATTCTTCCTGTGATGCACCCCCAGTAGTGGTCTGATCCCAGCAGTATATCGACGCCGCGTTGTTCCAGTCCGGTCATGTTGTCTCCCACGGGACAGCCGAGTTCCTCTAATGTTGCCACGATGGCTTCATCTGGGCTCGGAAGATCCTGCTCACATATTGTAGGTGTCTCGAGAGCGTCGATATCATATCTTTTGTTGTGGAGTTGGTCTCGCAAAGTCACTTGAACCCTGCGAAACGTACGTTCAGTGCTTTCGCCCCCGAACACGCCGATTGTGAGGATCTCTGTCCCGAGCAATTTGCAGTCCAGTCGCTGAGACAGTTCTTCAGTTATGAAGGAGCGCTGACTGCCGCTGTCGAAGATAATACGGGCACGTTTCCTTCTGTTTGTACCTTCTGCCCACGCAGTAACCGTTTGTAGGAGCACTGCCGGCTTGCTGTTCCTACCACGTACATGCATAGCGACCGGTGCCGGTTCCTTCGGTTCCGTCTCATTCGATCTGGTGGACGTTTTTCCCGGCTCGTAATTCGGGTCGCACATGGTGGACGCGTGCCTGCCTTGACATTTGCCACAGCTGGGTGCTCCTCGACATAATCTCGCCATGTGATTGGCCTTCGTGCAGCGGAAGCACCTCCGGGCTGCTTGCAACCTACGCTTCTTCTCCGCCAGCCCTATTCTTGCGTTACATTCCGGTGTTCCGTGCTCTTTTGATTTGCAAAGGAAGCACTCTAAGCCGTCCATGCTGCCGTGCAATGCCGCCGCAGTAGAGCTGCGAGTCTGAGCGTTGATCGTTGACCTCTTCACAGAGCCATGCGTCAGAGAAGGAGGTCTGGGCTTACCGACGACGTCTTCCAGCTGGTGTTTTGGTGTCCTTTCTCGGCTCTCCACCTCGATGCGTAGAAAGTCGAGGAGAGACCGCAGAGCCCTCAGGTGGACTTGCTGTGGGGCGGATTCCAAACTGGCGTCTGTCGTTGATGCCCTTGCGGCGTTGGCATTCCCGGTCTCCTCCGCCGACATCTTCCGGTTGAAATCGAGAGTGACATCTCTCGGTAGCACTCGCAAAAGAACTGTGTAGAGCATAGCGCCATACGCCTCTTCGCCCACCCCTAACGCTCTAAGGCCTCTGATGTGCGCCTGTAGAGTGTCGTATAAACGCCGTAGGGCTCGGGTGTTCCGTTGTGGTGGCACTGGCTGTATGTCCATGAGACCTTCCATGTGGTCCTGGATAAGCGTCTCTTGCTTCCCGAACCGCTGCTGCAGGAGCTCGATGGCGTCCGCGTAACACTCAGCGGTCGGCTGTAATCCACCGATGGCGGCTGCTCCATCGCCGGTCAGCGCTGATCGCAGATAGTTGAACTTTTCTGATGGCGTGAGTTCCGGATTTTGATGAATGGCGGTATCAAATTGCTGCCAGAAGGGTTGCCAGTCCTTTAGGTGCCCGTTGAATTGGATCAGCTTCAATTTTGGGAGTTTGATCTTTGAGGTCACCGAGGATCCTCCGTTCCGATCTTCGTTCGATTGTCCCCTTGCTGGGTGGCTGCCCTCCGCGCTCTTCATCTTTTGTTTGAGTTTGGTGAGGTACGTGACGATCTTGTCCGAATACTCGATCCCATGAGTGAACTCTGCTTCTGCATCTTGCCCCGTGATCAGAGGTTCGATCGCCGCGTCCACGTCGTTCAGTTGGTCGCGGGCCAGATGAATACGCTCGATTAGAACCTCGAGGTCGTTGACGCTTGGCGTAGCTGAGAGTAGTAACGCGTCGGCCTCACCAATGAGTCGTGTCACTTGCATTCGATGCGTCTTTCTTTTTTCTTGAGGACGTCCATGATCGTTGATCGTTCTGGCTTGGCTTGATGGAAAGTTGCTGTAAACCACCAGGTTCCCTTCGTTCAGTCGTTCCTCCCGGGTTTCGGCACCAATGTAGGAACCTCTGGTAGTCGTCGATGGTTACATTCCAGCAAAACTTTTATTTCACACTATCTACAAGCTGCAAGCGATGCGATCTGGCGTGGCGTTCCCATCCGTTCGACGCACGAGCTCCCCACCACGCGCGCCCCGGCACGCGCTCCCCGGCCGCCAGCTCCTTGCCACGCGCTCCTCTTCAAGACGTCTCTGGCCGATTTCCTCCTCGTCTCGATCTCCTCGTGCCAGTGATATGGCTTATTACGAACCGCTTAAACGTTCCAACAATATATATATATATATATATATATATATATATATATATATATATATATATATATATATTTATCGTGCGCAAAAAATATTGGCGCTGGGCAGCTTCTTTAGGAGTCAAAAGCTTGCCTTCATGGAGCTGTCCTGTTCGCTCGGTATATTGACAGCAGAATAGATACATTGCGTGTTTTAGGCCAATCGTGTCTCCAGTTAGGGTCAGGTGCCTACAGTCTCGAAACTGGTGATGACGTAGAACACGGCACCTGCCAGAAGCCGAAGGCCACACATAGCATCCACTGCACTATCGACCTTGGGTCGAACATTTAATAGGATACAAGTGCCACATCCTCTCTTTATATACATTGTTGGGATGCCCCTTAAGATTAGACTTTGTGAGCGCACCCCGTTCTGGCCTTGAAAGAGCTGCTGTCTTTCTACTCCTTCTCCGGCCCTTTTTCTCTCTGTACCTAAGCTGAAAGCGTGGTAAAAGGTGTGCACTCGCCGGACCAATCAACAGTAGACTTTTTATCGCTTGACTCCGCTCTCTGTGCGCGAAGAACGGCAGAAGCGTGATCACGTGGTTTGACGGATGACGCATTAGCCGTTGACAATCCCGGAATGCCTCCTGCGGACCTATACTTCGTTTCACCTTCCGTCCAGACGCAGCCGATGCTACGAGATTATATGACGAATCAGACAGCGTGAAAAGGGCACCATCATGGTGTTCGTAATGGTTCTGTCTGTGTTTTTCATCGCTGAACCAATCCTAAACAGAACAAGCCTAGTGACTTGCACTTTTGACGCTGCTTGATTGGTCCCGTTTCCTCGTAGCATCCGCTGCGTCTGGACGGAAGGTGAAGCGAAGTATAGTTCCGCCTGGTTGCATCCTGCGGGGCTGCTGTGAATTTTGCTTTTTTGGTAAATGGTATCTCGTTCGAAAAGTCCTACTCGTCGTATGTCGGCAACAAGCGATTTCTTCAAAGAAGCCCAAGATATTATTGTGACGCGTTTGGTGTTCGGTTAGGCAAATGACAGCTTGTGCTACATCGTGCTGAATCTTTACGGATCCCTTCCTTTTCGTTTTTGTGTTTGAGTGGTTGTTTTGCAGTGCCCATGTCGACATACACTCTGAAAAATGGCCGCGCGTCTGCTTTCCCGCACAACTCTCGGAGAGCCAATCACCGCAACTTACGGAGGCAGCTCAGCGAATGACGATGCCGAAACATATGCTTAGACCAAAAAACGCAGTCTGAGTTGTGACATTAAGCAATGCAAAACGTCACGCTTGCATTGCTTAATGTCACAACTCAGGCTGCATTTTTTGGTCTAAACATATGTCGCGGCATCGTCATTTGCTGATCTGCCTCCGTAAGTTGCGGTGATTGGATCTCCGAGTGTTGTGCGGGAAAGCAGACGCACGGGCTGTTTTTAGAGTGTATATCTCGGATTCCATCTTTAAAGTCCGGTATTTTCAACCTACTTGGTGCAACCTACTTGGTGACAATTGATCGTTCTTCTACGTGTACTTTTCGGATTACTTGTAGAATTAGGCAGTGTCTATTTCCTGGCAGCCAAAAGAACAATTTCCCAAAAATTCTATCAGCAGTCGCCTGCCATTAGTTGTCTGAAATCATGTCACAACTGAAGGTAGAATACTGACTTGCTTATCCTCCTTGCGTCTCGTGGAAACACGTTTTACAGCCACCTTTTCGTGGATACGTTTCATGGACACACGTTTCGTCGACATTAACGTTTCATCGACATTTGTCACGCGATTAGACTCTTTTCGAAATTTCGAAATCATATGCATAGATTATGCGCGGCTGCCATTAGTTGGTGATGCACTGTGAGCTCACATCGGACACGAGCACTTCGTCAGCATTCGGAGTGAACTATCTAAACGCATTCCACACGACTGCAGCGTCAGAGCTCGGCGCGAACTCGGAATCAATCACGGCCTTTACGCCGGAAGCGATGAGACCAACTAATGGCGGCTGCGCATAATCTATGCATCATTTCACAATTTCTGGAAGGGTCTATTGCACGCTGTAGGGAAATTCGGTCGGGTGTGTATTCCTGAGGCGCGTGCTCACCGACCCAGCCCACCCGTTCATACCGCTTCTTGGTGAGTCGGCAGCGGCTCATTAGAAAAGAAAAGAAAAAAAATGAAAGCTATTGTGAATTGTTTATGAAACATCGCGTCTTGATAAAACGATCTGTCGATGAAACGTCGTTCGAGGAACTGATTGCACCGCTAATGAGTGGCGACTGCCGGGAGACTGGACACTACGCAGGAATCGCCCCGGTTCTTGTTTGCTTTGCAATATTCTTAATTGTATAACAACTGAGTAGTACCTCTTCACATATTGCAGATTGCTTACTTTGTACTTGTCTACAGAATAAGCTGTGTGTAATAAACTTCCTGGAGATTTGAAAAAATTCCTTGTGTTTGTATACCTGCCTTTTTGCAAACACCTGGGCGAGTGCATATTTTTTGTTGAAGGGTACGTTCGATGTTTTAGATGGGTTTATCAAGTTCGAAACGTCTTAAATAAGTTTGAGATGTCCAACCTTCTTTTCTATCTAAATACAAGATAAAAAGAAAAAAAAATCTAGGCAACTATAGGAGGATGGCAAAGGGAATTATAAAACGAGTTATAGACTAAGCTGTAGCAATCTATAGAGAAAGCTGTAGGCATTAAAAGAAACCATACGAAAATCTATAGGCGGCTCCAGCACAGTGGGTAAAGAGAACCATAGGACGAACTATAAAATAAGATATAGCGGACCATACAGAGAGCAGTAGGCTGCTAAAGAAACCGTAGGAAGGTCATAAGCTGCTATAGCACGCTGTTTAAAAAGATCCATAGAGTAAGTCATACAGATCTCTATAGCAGACCATTCAAGGAGTTAAAGACGGCTGAAGGAACCGAAACAAACCATAGGTGGCTATAGCATCTTTTCTAAAAAGACACTAAGAGCAAACCATACAAAAT
This sequence comes from Ixodes ricinus, assembly GCA_037355805.1. Lineage (NCBI taxonomy): Eukaryota > Metazoa > Arthropoda > Arachnida > Ixodida > Ixodidae > Ixodes > Ixodes ricinus. Next base: position 48,848 of record JAZHYW010007536.1, read on the forward strand.
TCTATAGCTTTCCATTGGAAAAGCTATAGACAGCCATAGGGGCGGCCATAGGAAAACCTATAGACAGCCATAGAAGCGACAGTAGCTAATTGGGCCAATTTTCTATAGCCGGCCATACAGAGGATTTTCTATAGCCGACCATAAAATAAGCCATACAGATCTCTATAGCAGACAACACAAGAAGGTATAGACGGCTAAAGAAACCAAAACAAAAGCCATAGGCAGCTATAGCATCCTTTCTAAAGAGACCCATCGACTCTATGAGTCTCTTTAGAGAGGATGCTACAGCCGCCTATAACTGTCAATAGACATTTCTTTTTTTAGCTACCGGGCCAACGATTAGTCAGATTCACGCATTTTTCTTCAGATTTTTTTTTTCTTTTACAGATGCCACCTTTAAACATATTTAAACAAACAACATCTGTATCGGTGATTCGTGCTGTCAGTCATTCAGTGGTAAATGTCTCACCGGTAGGTGACGTGGTAAAGTTGAGCTCGGCAGCGACTTGAGAGCGACCCGCGTCGTTCTCTGCGTACACCTTGGCCCGGTAGCGGGTGTAGGGCAGCAGGTCGCTGAAGCCGAGTCTCATGTCCTCCGTGGTGTGGTTCACCAGCCTGCTCTCCCACGGGTCGGCGCTGTCCAGTTCCAAGTAGTAGCGGCGCACGACGCCGTTGGCAAGTTCACAGGGGACGGGCCCCAGAAGATCACGTACTCGTCACCAGTCCCTTTAGAGTAGTTGAGGGCCGTCGGGGTTCCCTCGGGAACTGTATACAAACATCAGAGTTAGGTTACCGGTCGTTCTCTTGTGTATTCAGCATGCTGAGTAAGATGAGACATGTCGGCTCAAGTAAGCACCGTTGAAGATATTAGATACGTTTGCCGCAGTATAGATAGCTCTCACGCAGGGTGGGGAATAAATATCAATATCAATACGAGCAAAAAGAAGTGCTCTTCTGAGCACATTGGAGTGTTGAACTTGATTTCTACCTTCTACTACGTTCCCCAGCTGCGTAACGTTCTAGTGCAACAAAATCTGAGCGTAAATGAAAGAAGCGAAAACTAAAAAAGTAATATCCAATTGCGTTCTAGTCATAACTCGACACAGAAATCAAATACATTTTTGTTCTAACTCAAAAAAGTGAAGCGGCTTTTAATCTAGTATGGCGGAGATTCCAGCAATAGAAGGTCGTTATTCATTTAGTGGTGAAGAATCACTGTTTCCCATAGCTACTTTGATTTATATAAAATGTAATCTGATTTGAATGAAATAATTTCTGATCTAAATCAGATAATTCTGATTTATTTTTTGTTTTCCCATGGTAGTCTCAAGTATAGAAAGAAGAAAATATCTGACCGTCTCTCGACAAGTGGAAAACCCCATCATTGTGCAATCTATTCAGTGTAGTACATCCAGCTACTGAGGAGGCCCGAAAATGGGCTTCCTCGGTGTTTAGCGATTAGAGCGTACTGCACTTCAAGAAAACTGCCTCTAGAGTACAGATTCAGCAGGGGCCTTGACTGAACAACCGTCCGCCATGAAGCAGGTGCATGCTGGATGCCAGGAGCACGTACTCGCATAGTCTCAACAGTACAATCCACTTTTGATGAAGCCTACAGCCTGATCCGCAGCTCTAAAGGCGCTCTCATATTGAGGAACCAGTAGGACAACTCTGTCCATCAACACAAGGGAATCATGCTTTCGGCAACAGTGTAACGTTGAGGCGACAGCAACTGTCGGGAAACATGTTTCCGACAACCGTCTTCACCGGTTTGTCGTCCGACAGTTGGAGAACACCCTGTCACACCGCGCCGACGACGCGCCAACAGGCAGGGTTGCCAGGTTGGGCTATAAATAGCCAAATTTGGCTAGTTTTATTTGCAGTTGGCGGGAAAAAGTGGTAGTTGGCTATTTGGCTAGTGTGGGATATTTCTGACCCGTGCTGGGCACACCGAAATGCCTCAAAGCACTTGGCTTTATAGGTTCAAACATGGTATTTTCAGAGTAAGTTACGTAAACATTTGGCTCTTTAGTCTGTTAACCCTGATGAGTATGGGACAGCAAGCAAATTCGTCTGCTTTTTGCGCACATTATGAAATTGTTTACCCCCAACCTTGTCCGAATGCAAGCGTGTACTGTTATTCCTCCATCTCAACCAGTGACGGCGCCATTCCTTGCGGCCCCAACAGCACCTGCTTTTCGCATTCTTAAGGTTGTCTCTTGATTGCTGTGCACCTATGCTAGGCGGACTTGCGAAACAGGATGTCAATGGAAACGCTGGAGAACACTTTGTATGTTAAATTCGGACTGTGGGGCAAAGAGAGTGCTGCAAGGACTTGTTCCCTCAGAGGTTTTTCTGACACGTTTTAACACTAGCAGTGACGTAGCCGTGCTCTGCCGTTGGTTCTGCGAACTAGCGATGCTAATGGTGTGAATATTTCTATTTGATGTATAAAAAGGTATTAATATGGCTTTTGTGTTCAAAATAAACGTTTGAAATGGTCAGTGTTTTTTTGTTGTGTTCTTTTGGGCTACTTTTGGGCTATTCTGCATCGACATTTGGAAAATTTTTGGTGGTGCATAGTCGGAGTGGACTATTGTATTTTCCAGTGTTGGGAAGTACTTTAAGTACATTGTACTTAAAGTACTACTTCAAGTAGGTTTAGTACTACTTCAAGTAGGTTTAGTACTACTTCAAGTAGGTTTAGGAAACTTGTACTTTACTTGAAGTACATTCTCTGAGTATGTACTTGTACTTTACTTAAAGTATTTTTTTCTGGCACTTTCCGAGGAAAGTACAATTCCCGACTTCAAACTACATTCCCCAAATTTGTTTTTGTTAAATTTGTATCACGAAATGATGGTTTGTCAACTCCGAAGAAACACTGGGAGGGATATTCTACTTTCACCAGAGAAGTGAGCAGACGACGCATCGCTCCGCTTGTTCTGGGGGCGTCTTTCCAGTAGCTTTTTGAACTCTCGCTACTTCTCGGTCGGTGAGCGCAAGCGAGGAGATTTAAAATATCATGAGAGCAAAATTAATCATACTCTAGCGCTTGAAACCGTGGTGCGGAACAATTAAACTTTCAAGTCGAAGAAAAAGACAACAGAGGAGAACGTCACAATGTTTTGAGACATTCTTTTTTGTCTTTTCCTTCGACTTCAAAGTTCCTAATTTTTTCGCACCCAATCTCAGGTGTCACATTATGTATAATTATCACAAGCTCGCTTTCATACTCACTGTTGTTGTGTTTTTTTTCATTAAAGAAAGGACACTCCTTTATGAGAGGATTGCTTGCGGAAGCTACGAAGCTGACTTCATGCTTTCTCCTAGTACATTTAACCCCCTTGGGTACAACAATCCAGTGCAAACGGCGCCAAATTCAGAAGAGGGACTTTTGAATTGGGCTCCATTCCTGAAAATAACTACTCCGTCACCACTTGACTTCATCAAATATTCGCCGCTGTTTTTGAAAATAAGTCAGGCACCCCTGATTACTCCTGGGCAGACTTGGACGTAGTTCAACTACTCTACTCAAACTACTGTGGTTTAACTACTTTTCCGAGTAACTTGGTAACTTTCAATTACAACGTTATTTGGGTGATTAGTAGTTTAATTTAACTACGTTTTTCAGGTAACTTCTACTCAAATTACTAACTACTTTCGAAATCTAATGCTAATTTTTTTTTTATCACAAAAGTTTGAGCGCAGAAATAAATAAGACGCCGGCAGATGAAGTGACATTCCCGAACAGAGGGCCCCCTACACTCCGTTCCACGCACTTATACTGGCAGCCGTAGAAACTGCATCACAGGCGTCCTTGGGCCAAGGTGGCGACGAGCAGCCAAAACATAACACCGGCGCGCACGAACGCAGGCAGAGATGCTTAACAAGCCTTGGTCGGGTATTGACCTAATCCGGTAATGCACGCAAGCGCCGCGCCTCCAGCTGCAATCGTGAAAGACGGAGACACTCCGAGGGTGGTTGTTGTTTTCATGTTGTCTGCCTTTGGTGAGTTCTGACTCAAGTGGTAGGTTCCGCGGCCGGCGCCACTTGAATGACCTCGCAGCTGGGCGCCTGTCGCCTCGTCGTCAGCGCATACTCCCTGCAAAGCCGGACTCCCCGCGCACAAACGCACACACGGATAATCCGTTCATGGGAGCACGTTCCCGCTTTAGCTGCAACTGTACGAGCGCCGATGCTTGTTCACGTAATCCTTCGTGTCCTTCCGACCTTCAACGCCACGGAGACCTCTTTGTTGAAAACGTTTTACTTGTCAGGCGTGTCAGGCGCGTCAGGATACCGTAGTCGCCGGCGAGGATTGCGAGTCACCCTTGGGAGATCCTTTTGTTGGACCCGGCGTCAGCGGCGAAGTATACTTCGTTTCATCTTCTGTTAAACCAAAGCATTTTTTTTTCAGTGGCGTAGCACTAACATTGCAACGAGACGCGCAGTTGTCCGGATGATCTCATCGTCTTGGCGCGAGACTTGATCCCTTGACGGTCAGGTGCACTCAATCGGCGTACTCTCCGAACGTCGTGAGAATAAAGAGGGGCCGATCATAACAATCTCAACTTTCCGAAGAAAAAAAGAAAAAGGAGGAGAGTTTGTTATGAAAGACCCTTCAGCCGAGGCAAGCCTCACATATTTTTTTTTTTGTCACGGACACCAAAGATGCCGTCACTCGCTTACCTGACCCTGCACATCCTGTTTCTGAAATTGAACGCTGTCTTTGCATCCAGCGCCACGGTGGAACGTCTGTTTAGCTCTGCTGCGGACATCATTAGAAGGAAAAGGGAAAACTCTCCGATAAGAACTTTGAAAGACAATTGCTTCTGTGAGCAAATACACTATTTTGGAAGTCATAAAATGACTGCATTTATTTTAGGCTTGCAGGGATTTTCACGGATCAAAACTGCTGTTCATTTTGCTCCCACAAAAATATAAAAAGTAACTTCGAAAGTAACTTTAAAGTAACTCGCTACTTTTTTACAGTAGTTAGTAGTTTACTCAATTACTATTACAAATGCGTAATTTCTACTCTACTCCAATTACTTTTGGCGTCGATACTCAGTAACTTAACTCTAACTACCTTTTTGAGTAATTTGTACATATGCTGCTCCGGGGCAATGCATACCAGTTTAAAAAAATCACTGTATAGGGGAATTGAAGGACATCCTCAAAGATTGTATTAAAATATTTGTACTTTTCTTTTAAAGTACATTGTATTTATAGTACTTTACTTCAAGTATATTGCACCCAGTGTACTTACTGCTTTACTTAAAGTACATCACGTCTCATTTACATTGCACTTTACTTGAAGTACCTTCCAGATGTACTTTACCCAACACTATTTTCCTATATAGAAAAGCAGTGCAAATAACACACGGACAAAAGAGAACACACAGCGCCTCCTCCTGTGCGTTCTCTTCTCTTTGTCCGTATGTTATTCGCGCTGTTTTTCAATATGGATTATTACCAACTAGCCCTACTTTCCATTCTAGTATTTTTCTAAGCTGTGACCGATGATACATCGGCCAGTTTAGCCGATGTGTCAATGATCGAGCACGCGAACATGCACTTTCGCTGCGGTCTACCAGTGGGGAGCACCTCCCTTACACTGTGTTAAGGCCCGTTTACACTCTTGTGACCGAGTAAGACCGAGAGAGCCAGACCGGTTTTAAGCCTCTTGCGATCTCTTTGGACCAGCTGCGCTGCGGCGCATCCGGTCCTAAGACGTCGCAAGAGGCTTAAAAACCGGTCTGGTCTCTTTCGGTCTTACTCGGTCGAGAGTGTGAACGGCGCTTCACATGCATGTGTCAGCCGAAATTTGACAGCAGGATTTTGGGCAAGGGGGCTGACAAAATTGCAAGGGAATTGCTGGAAGCCTACGAGATAGGAAAGAAGGGTTATAATTGTGTCATGTCAAACATTGGTGTATTCACAGCGGAAAGAAGTTGACTGACGTAGAAGTTTGGGCTAGTCAGTATTTCATGATTAAAAATTAAAAATTGATGTCAGCACGAATAAACTTTAGTTCTAAGTCAGGGCCTTGTTCGTCTACCTTCCTGTTCTTGTCCATGTCCTTCCCGTTTTAATTTTTAATCGAGAAAGAAAGAACTTTTTTGAGCACGTGTTACACGCTATGACGGTATGCGTTGTTTACCTTGGCGTTTTCTTTTCTATAAACGTTCAGTTGAAGTTCGGCACTCGTCCTGTTCATTCCTTCCTTCGTCTGTGTATTTTTTCACGCTGCCATTAGTTTGTAATCATGAACCAACTCGTCTGCATCACTATATTGATTAGCAATCGAATGAAGGCTCAGAAGAGACGCGTTTGGATAGAAGCGAATTAGCTGGCATCCAGAAGGCGCGATTTCAGAGGGAAGCGACCACTTACCGGCTTGTTCTGTAGTGAAGTTGGTCGGTAACTCTGGACCGGGTTTGACGGTCACAGCGTGTACAGAGATGGTGTAGACGGTATATGGGCGTAGTTCTTCGAGGTTGACACTCTGCGACGACATGGGCACAATTAGTTTGGTCTCGGTTTGTTCGATCGGACTGCACGGGAGGACCAGGAGCAGCGGTCTGTAGGCCACCCTGTAATCTCGAATGCGACCATTGGGCATGGCCGGTGGTAACCAGGTAAAGCTCGCCAGCCGTGCGAAGCTTCTTGTCATCTGAAGTTGCCGTACTTCGCTGGGCGCTGCATGGAGAAAGAAATAACGCAGAATTAACACTCTGGTAATTTTGTTTGTTTCTTGGCTCTTTCATTATAGTCTTTTTCACTTTAACTGCACCGCTTAAAGCAAAGGCGGGTAGCTTTTGCCTGTGTCTGACAACCGCCTAACGTTAAATGGCTTGCCATATGACAAGGTAAAGGGTTTCAGGTGGTTTCGTCCCAATCTCGCATATTGTCAAGCGTATATAGAAAGCCTAATATTCTGTGTACTTCTTCAGGAAGCAGTTTTCAGAGACTCAGGAGATAATTACCGCTGCCGCTTCCAAAAGTAAGGAAGTGGCCGAAAGCTGCTGGAACGTCATATTATGCCGCCAACTCTGCCGTTCAACATCCAGCGTTCGACGCTTATCGTCCCTGCGTGGGAAACCCCGCTGAACTTCTAAATGGCGAGCAAGTATTCTAATCTGCGTGTTTGGCGCATCGGAACGCCAAGAAAGGCGCGCCAGTCAAAGGGAAATACGAAGAACGCGTAGATAAGTCGCAATTACAGGGCACCAAAGCTCGCGCCAGCATTGTTCAAATCTGGGAGAAACAAACGCACGAGGTGCGCGGGAAGCAGACCAACTTGCACGCCGTATAGATACTCGTGGACGTACCGTCCTCAGTGGACCTGACTGTCCACAGTCTCGTCCACCGACTCGATGTACCCTCGGGCGGGTTCAGACGGAGCCGAATGGTCAGCTCTCCTGACTAAGTCAAAAATTGTTTTCTCCATACTTTGCATGTACACCAAAAATATTATGCGCTACTGTGGCGCTTATTTGGGCCAAATGAAGTGAAGAATAGGTAAGCCAATTCCATTTTCTTTATTTTTCGCAAATTTTTCAATCGTAGTAAATGCCAGAATAGCTTACAACGATTTTCTGATGATTTTGGGGTAAAAGGCTCAGCGATGATTTTTCCATGGACAAAGCCAGTTTTTCATTTTCTTTCTTTCGACTCCGAAGGTTTCATATATTAATGCTCTCAAATAATAAATGTACCAGCTTCGAGCATCTCTGTAGTAAATGCCAGCATGAAAAGTAAAAAAACGATTTATGCGCTCAGTTTAAAGTGCGAGCAATGCATTTCGCCACGCTGTAGCTCGGCAGGCCGCTTTCAGCCAGCCGAGCTAGGCGCTGCTTCCGCTCCTCTGTCTCGTTCGCCCGCCTTGCATGCTTAGGAGCGGCATCCGCTGCCTGACACTTCTTCCCTGTTCACCTTGTTGATCGGTTACCGCATTTCTTCTCCTTCGTTCACAATCCATCTTTCTTGCCGCCTACTTCGGCCAGCGCTAGTACTTGGTCCACACGCCATCTTGTAGCACACAGCAAGGCATATACCCGCTCGGCGCAGCTGCAAGTCCAAACTCGCCCCAGCATCCGCGAGCGCATTGGTTTCCGCCCCGTGACGTCGCCTCCCTCTCGCCTTTCTCCCTCACTACTCTCCTCCTCGCTACGCGGCGCGCTTCCCTTTCCACTGTATTGACCACAGACGGACGCCGTTAGCTTTTCAATTTCATCTGCGTAGTAATGCTAATGCATCAATGGGCCCAATCAGGAACTATGTGAAAAGCGAATAATGCCACCAGAATTAAACAAATATTTGTTTTAATGAAGTTGCCAATCACTAGTCACGTTCACACATTTTTCATCACATCCGGTTTCTTTTTTGTTTTCTTTTTGACAGATGCTAGCTTAAACATATTCACACAGCCGACATCTGTATTGGTGATTCGTGCTGTCAGTCATTCAGTGGGGAATGTCTCACCGGCAGGTGACGTGGTGAAGTTGAGCTCGGCAGCGACTTGAGAGCGACCCGCGTCGTTCTCTGCGTACACCTTGGCCCGGTAGCGCGTGTAGGGCAGCAGGTCGCTGAAGCCGAGTCTCATGTCCTCCGTGGTGTGGTTCACCAGCCTGCTCTCCCACGGGTCGGCACTGTCCAGTTCCAAGTAGTAGCGGCGCACGACGCCGTTGGAAAGTTCACAGGGGACGGGCCCCCAGAAGATCACGTACTCGTCACCAGTCCCTTTCGAGTAGTTCAGGGCCGTCGGGGTTCCCTCGGGAACTGTATACGAACATCAGATTTCCGCTACCTGGCATTCTTTTTTTTATTTTTTTATTTACTTACACTGGAGGCAGCAACGCTGCCTAAGTCGGGGAGGTTACAAAAGGAGTTTAGTCAAAATATGTTCGAATTGGTTGACATGATTATATTCTACAAACAATGACGGCAAGCAGTTTCATTGTTCAATTGTGTTGGAAAAAATTGACTTTTGAAAAAGGTTAGCTCTAGCAAAGTATGGGAATATAACTTTGGAGTGATTTCTGTCGGGCTGATCTTTGTGGCACAGGGCGAAGATAGGTGTCACTTGATAGACCGGATGAATTGTCATTAAGTAAGTGAAGAAACTTCAGCCTAGAGATTTGTCGGCGAACGTGGAGCGGTACACGAAGCAGAGCGCGTTGGATGGAATACAGTTCACACGGAAAGAATAAAAACACTGAAAAAACTCTGTGTCTGTCCCTCGTGCATTTTCAGTGTTTTTATTCTTCCCGTGTGAACGTGGAGCGGCTCAAGCTCAAGCTGCTTTAACAAGTTAGTTACTGATGTTGAAATGCGGTAGTCTGATAGGATGAATCTTGCACCAAGACGTTTGATCCGCTCCACCTCCGCAATGTCTTTCACGAAAATACGGGAGCCACACAATAGAGGCGTACTCTAGGACTGGGCGAACTAGAGAAGGATAATCTTCAAGTTTCACAGCCATGTGATACCCTTTGAGTTTTATTCGAAGAAAGCATAGCTTTCTTAACGCTTTAGTACATATGTTGTTGATGTGCTGGTCCCATTTGAGGTTGTTTTTAATTGTTAGACCTAACTATTTCAAATAGGAAACTTCTTGAATGCACTGATTGCCAATATGGTAAATGTAGGAAAACAGATATTTTTGTTTTGTAGTCAGTGTCATTGAAACGGTTTTAGAGAAGTTAATTTTAATTTTCTGAAGGTCGCACCAGTCCGCAAGTTTACAAAGTTTTTCATTCAATGTAGTCTGAGATAGAGAATTTTTGACAAGCGTATACATAACGCAGTCATCCGCGAACAAATTTAAAATAACACAGTCATCAATATTTTGGAGATGTTGTAAATATAAATTTTAAAAAGTAACGGTGCGGTCACGGATCACTGTGGTACACCAGACAAAACCTGTAGGTTATCAGGCCTAGAGCCATCACGTTCAGCGATCGAATTGAAAGCGGTTTTGTAGATGGGCCTTTATCCAACAAACTAACCTATCAGGAAGTCCTGCTTCTTTCGATCTATCAATAAGCAGATTATGAGGCATCGATCGAACGCCTTAGATAGATCTAAAAAAATTGCGTCGATTTGGTGTCGATTGTTGATCGCGGCTGCAAAATCGGGGACTACAGATGTTAGCTGAGTCGTTGTGGAAACGTTTCTACGAAATTCATGTTGGTTCTTGTCAAAACTTGGTTGACTCTAGGTAACGAGATATATGGTTAGCGATTATGTGCTCAAGTAATTTGCAACATGTGCTTATTAAAACATGTCTGTGATTCCGGGCATCTAATTTGTCACCTGATTTTAATACAGAAACTACTCTAGCAGTTAACCAATCTGCTGGTAGAAAACACTCATTAAGTGAGGCACTGAAAAGCACGTAAAGGTACTCGGAAACTATTTCCGATTAGCGATCAAGAAAAGAATCAGGTATGGCATTAGCACTGCATGATTTCTTTACATTGATATTCCACACAAGCGAAAATATGCCCTCACGAACCACATCTGGCATTTTAACAGAGGCGGACGAAGAGACAAAATTGTTATTCACAATCAAAAAGGAATCGGGTGTAGTAAAAGCTCAGTGAAAACTGGCATTGAACTCATTTGCAATTTCTTTACCGTTAGTTGACACAACACCATTATTCTTAGTTCGACTCGTTCACTAGTATCAGATAGAAAGCGCCGAAACGTTTGAGGTGAATCTATTAGAAAAGAACTGAGGGTTTGCCCATACAATTATGACGTGAGATGCGTAATTTACTGAGTAATTCGTCGTTGAGGACGTTCAGCTCCGAGCTATTTTTAATTTTTGCCATTAGTTTGCGTTTAACACGCCTCTTATGATGAATTATCTCACGATTGACCCATGGATTGTGTCTTTTGACTGGTTTTTGACGTATCGGAACAAACTTATTGATGCAGGACGTGAGGAGGCTTTTGAACGTTTCTCATAGAAAAGAGACGTCATCGTTGCGCTTAAAATTCGTGAAAAAAATTGTAAACAATCATAAACTGATTCATCGTCTGCAGCTGAAAAATCGACGAAAGTCTTAAATGGAGGCGTTGGTTTTGTTTTTTGAATAATCAAATTTAGGTTAACCAGTTTGTGATCGGTGATTCCATCTGCGGTAGACACTGTACATTACAGTCGCCGGGAACATCTTTGATAAAAATAAGGTCTAGGATTGACTGAGTTGTCGCTGTGACTCAAGTGGGAACAGTGACTCCCTGTTTAAGATCGTGGAGAAAGACAGAATCAAGAAGCAGGCGTTAGCTCTTGGCGTCATGACAGCCCGAGATAGCTCACGCATTCAGTCAATAATAGGTAAGTTAGCCTGTGAGCACACATTTTTTATTAGGCGCGAGCGTGCGATCAAGATAGCTCGCAAGCAATTGAATATATGATACGGGACTATTGGGCGGTATGTAAACGATGCCAAATAAAGTAGAAATATTTCGATAACGGATTTCGCACCAAATGTTTTCGTGTTCCGGAATGTTTTCAGGCTTAACGATATTAACTTCTTTCTTAGCTGTTATTGCTACGCCACCACCTCGTCCTTCACGATCCCGTCTTACTATTTAATGTGAGGGGAGTATAATTTCGGAATCAGTAATATTTGGTGACAGCCAAGTCTCTGTAACAGCCAGTAGGTTAGGGTCGTAGAGCAGGAGAATTTCTTCCAATTGTTGGGATTTGTTAGCAATACTTCTTCCGTTCAGCACACTTATCCGAAGCTTTTTAAACTAATTTCAAGAAAGTGCTTGAGCAGAGTCGGATTGACGAACTTGTTTAGGGCAGAAATTTAAGGGTGAACCTATTTTGGGCACGAGTTAACTTCATCCCAAATATAAACCACGTCGTCCACCCTAATGCGGTCGTTGTCCAGGGTCACTTTGCGGCCCAGGGCGACTCTGCAAAACATGCATTTTCTCGTTGGAGTCAAAACATTTTAGCTTGACGGGTATTCAGCATGCTTGAGTTATGCATGCTGAGTACGACGAGACATCTCGACTTAAGTTAGCACCGCTGAAGATATTATATACGCTTCCCACAGTACAGATAATTCTCACGCTGGGCGGAGATTAAATATCAATATGATTTAAGTCGTGATTTCAACGAGACCAGTCTTACTATAATGATTTAAATCAAACCTTTCCCGCAAAAATAATTCCGAACTATTTTTTTAGTTACTGCTTGTCTATCATTTTATTCTTTCCATGTGCATGCATTCTGTATCTAAATCAAATCATCATTATGCAAGACAAATTTATACAAGGCTGAAGACGAACAAAAAAAAGTCTGAGCAAGTTCGAGCGTTAAACTTGAATTCTACCTTCTACTTCGTTCGCCAGCTACGTAATATCTTATTGCACCAAAATCTAAAAGCAAAAGAAAGAAACGAAAACTTGAAAAGTAATGTCCTATTTCATTTGAGTCAGAACTCAACAGAAAAATCAAATACGTTTTTTTTAAACTCAAACAAATCAAGCTGTTTTTCGTCTAGTACTGCGGAGATTACAGCAATAAAAGGTTGCTAATTATATTGTACTTTAGATTTACAGTTATAATTTATACGCATTCTCTTCGGTGATCGGATGAATTGATGAATCAATCGTTATGTTGAAAAACACATTTAGTGGCAAAGAATCGTTGTTTTCTCTAAATACATTTATTTAAATCAAATAAATTTGATTTATTTGATGTTTTTCCACACTGCTCTCACATACAGAAAAGAAGAGAACATCTGACCATCCCTTGACAAGAAGTGTTGGACCCATAACTATGAAATCGATTCAGTGTAGTACATCCAGCTAATGAGGAGGCCCGAAAATGGGATTTCTTGGTGTTTAGCGAGTAGAGCATACTGCATTACAAGAAAACTCTGCCTATAGATTCCAGGTTGAGCAGGGGCCTTGACTGCACAAGCATTCGCCATGAAGCAGGTGCACGCCCCATGCCAGGAGCACGTACTGGCATAGTCTCAACAGCACAATCCACTTTTGGTGATGCCTACACCCGGATCCGCAGCTCTAAAGGCGCTGTCACATTGAGGAAACGATTAGACGACTCTGTACATCAACACGAGGGAAACATGTTTTCGGCAACCGTGTAACATTCAGGCAATAGCAACTCTCAATAAACATGTTTCTCCTGCACGACAACCGTCTTCGGCGATTTGTTTTCCAACATTCGGAGAACAGCCTATCAAACGCGCTGACGGCGTGCCAACACAAGGAACACTCCGCCATTTTGATTATTTACTTTCGTTCGTAGTGAAGCGGCGTCGCAAGAAAATAAATTTAAAAAAGTGCTAGTGCGTTTGAAGGGCCCGGAATTACCACGGATCGACATTATCCAGTCACTGTGATTAAAAACTTGACAGGATGAGTATTTTCCACTTTATTTTATCAAAAGATTCTTCATTCACTGACGAAGCAGCTAGCCCCAACCGAGGAAGGTAAAATCAATGCTATGTTCGTGATTTACGGCACCGAATGAAATGTTTCTGTCCGGTTCTGCCTTTCGCGTAATTCCTATTTCTATCGTAAAATTGAGTCGGCACCGGCAGTACTCCAGAGTGCCTTTTGTAGTTTGGTATTGAGCTGAACTGAGTGTTTTTAAAACTGCGACACCGACACTATCGGCGTTCAAACGATCGGAGGAATAAATGTGTTTCAACAATATTTTTCTTTATCTCCATTCCCCAAAACGTGATGGGTATTTTTGAAACCATTCAGGTGTCTGGAGGCGACTATTTTCCAGTTCCAATCATCAGCAATGATGATCAGAGCGGTCATTTTCACACTTCGAATTTTTAGTCGCTCGCTTTCGTGGATGAATTTTATTAAATTTTATTAACGGATAACGGGATAAAATGGCAGGCCTCTAGGAATGCCATTTTATTTCACTAGCAGTAATGTGACCTGCTCTCTCGGCAGTTCTAATTTCACCAACCGTCTGAACGTTTACGACCGTAGCTGTGACTACTTTGACAATCGCTTTCCGTCATTACGCAGTAAAAACATTGATAAACTTATTTAAGCTGCACGCCGGCCTTAATTATTTTTAAATGCCTTTATTTGAGTAAGCTCTTAAATAAATACGTTATTGATAGAACACTCTGCAATACAAGCTATTTGTGTTCTCAAAATGTCGTTTTGATGGCACTAATTTGCTTACCCACCGATATGGGCAACACGCGTCGTCCAACAAATGTTGCTGCTGTTTTTGTTGCCGAAAGCTGTCACATCGAGGCAACATTGTGCTGTCAGCTGTGTTGCTGATGTTCCCGCCATGTGACAGGTTTGTCGGGCAACAGGGCGACTGAGAACAAAGTTGGCCAACTGTTAATGAAGATGTCGTGTTGCTGTCACAGCCGTGTTTCCTCAATGTGAGGGCCTTAAGAAAGTAGACAACGCCAACAGTTGGAAGTGTGGGGCGCTCCGCTTTGGGATCTTATGCTCATTCTGCACTATTTTGGCAAACGTATGAGGACCATGGCTGAAGCGTGAAGCTATTGAATACAAACTGGTAGCAGTGCGCAAAGATGTCCAGAAAAAAGAGGAATGGACAGAGCGTGCACCGAACTACTACTGATCGTTTAATGAAAAGAAAACATCGAGCACGTCAAGACGTGCTCAAAAAAGGTGTTTCTTTCTTGTGTAAACACACCGATGTTGGACTGACACAATTGTCCCCCTCCTTTCGTATCTCGTAGGCTTCCAGCAATTCCCTTGCATTTTTTTCAGCCCCTTTTCCCAAAATCGGGATGCTGTCAAATATCGGCTGACACATGCATGTGATACAGTGTAGAGGAAGGTGCAACCCCAGTGGTAGACCGCAGCAAAAGTGCATGTTCGCGTGCTCGATCAATGACAGAACGGCCAGCCTGGCGGGTGTATGCTCCTCCACAAGTTAGCGGAATGCGATAGACCACTCTGACTGTGCACTCAACGTACTTATTCCTTTGATTTATCGCACAGTTGTTGCCTCTCCCATCTCTGTCAGCCACTCTGGGGCATAACTGCGGCATCTTGCTTGGCGCCGAAAAGACAACAGGCACTTCGTAGCGCCCCGCTATCTTTTTCAATATGAGAGGTCTTTTGTATAAAAGGGATTACTTCTGGTCTCTTATATGGTCGTTCTCTAGGTCATTCCCTATGTGGTTGGGGTTCAGTCTTTATCAATCTTAGTATGTTTTTCGCCACCAACTAGTTGAACTGAAGCTGGGAAGCCCACGGCGCTAAGTCGTTCAGCCTGCCGCCCTAAGCTTTCCTGTAGAGTATAGTGGCAAGATCTGTCTTGGGCCACCTGCAGACACGAAGACGCGATGCTTCTTTTAACTAGCTATGAGTGAGAAGAACGCAAGTGCTGAGCCATTTCGGCAGATGAGGTTCAGGTTGAGGGCCCGACATTATGGATATTTACCAAAGATAGAAGAAAAGTGTCTTGTTAATTAGGACTGCTTGAACTTTTGATGTTGGGTCCTTCAGTAGCGTCTTGTAGGCATCCAGGTTCAGGAGTTCGAGCACCTTCTTTTCGTAGTCTGCATGGTCCAACAGCACGGTGGTATTTACTTTGTCAGCTGGGAGGATCACGATGCTGTTACCTTCCCTTAGCATTCTGATGGCTGATTTTTTTTTCGGCGCTGTAGTCTTCGATGCTTCTTGGGTTTATCTTTGGTAGTACACCGATGGCTTTTAAGCGGGCTTCCTCGCGGACGTCAGTCTAGCTTCTGTAAACCCTCTTCAACGAAAGTTGCAATCAATGCCAGGGAGGATGCACAGTTGTAAGATTGAATTTTCTTCCTTTCGCCAACACGAGGATCTCGGTGGGAGAGAGGACTATCGAAGAAAGGCTTTCGACAAAACCTTTGCTAGATGCCTGAGGTAAGGTGCAGCGAACCTTGAAGATAATCAAGTTCCTTCTTGTGTTCTGTTTCTTTTCTGGTGGTGGTCGAGAAAGCAGCAGACTTGGCGAATTCATCGATGGCCCATGCAAGTGTCACACATGTCACATGCGTGTATCAGCCGAAATTTGACAGTACGATTTTTGGCAAAGGGGCTGACAAAACAGCAGGGGAATTGCTGGAAGCCTTTGAGATAGTAAAGGAGGGTGATAATAGTGTCGTCAGTGAAACATCGGTCTATTTACAACTGGAAATAAATAACTTGTTTTCGCAAGTGTTGCCGATATGACGGTGTGATTGTTTACCTCGGTGTTTTTTTCTTTCTTTTTAATAAACGTGTAGTTGAAGTTTGGTGCTCCTCCTGCCATGCCTCCTTTCGTCCGCGTTTTTTTTTTTTAACGCGCTCACATCAGTTTGTAGTCATGGCCCAACACGCCTGCATCACTAGATTGATTAGCTAACGAATGAAAGCTCAGAAGAGAGGCCTTTGGATAGAAGCGAATAAGCTGGCTTCCAGAAGGTGCGATTTCAGAAGGACGCGACCACTTACCGTCTTGTTCCGTTGTGAAGTTGGCCGTGAACTCTGGACCGGGTTTAACGGTCACAGCGTGTACAGAGATGCTGTAGACGGTGTATGGGCGTAGCTCTCCGAATTTGACGAGCTGCGACCACATGGGCACAAATAGTTTGGTTTCGGTTTGTTCGATCGGACTGCACGGGAGGACCAGGCGAAGTGGTCTGTAGGCCACTTCGTAATCACGAATGCGACCATTGGGCGTGGCCGGTGGTAACCAGGTGAAGCTCGCCTGCCGTGCGAAGCTTCTTGTCATCCGAAGCTGCCGAACTTCGCTGGGTGCTGCATGGAAAAAGAAATAACACAGAAGTAACCCTCCGAAAATTTTTGGTTGTTCGTTCGCTCTTTCATTATACTCTGTTTCACTTGAACTGGACTGCTCCAAGCAAGGGCAAATAGCTCTTGCCTGTGTCTCACAACCGTGACCCGACTAACGTTAAATGGCTTCAAACATGACAGGGCATACGGTTTCAGGTGTTTCCGTCCCAATCTCGCAGATTGTCAAGCGTCTGTGATGCGCCTACTGTTCTGTGTCCTTCGTCGAGAGGCAGATTTCAGGGACTCAGGGAATAATAACCGCTGCCGCTTCAAAAAGTAAGGAAGTTGCCGAAAGCTGCTGGAACGTCATATTATGCCACCAACTCTGCCGTTCAACACCTAGCGATCGACACTTATCGCCCCTGCGCGGGAAGCCCGGCTGAACTTTTATACGGCGAGCAAGTATTCTAATATGCGTCTCTGGCGCATCGGAACGCCAAGAGGGGCACGTCAATCAAAGGGCAATACAGAGAACGCGTAGATAAGGCGCGAGGACAAGGCAGCGAAGCTCGCGCTAACATTGCTTCAAGTCGGGGAGAAACAAACGTACGAGGTGCGCGAGAAGCAGACGAACTTGCACGCCGTATGGTTACTCGTGGACGTACCGTCCTCAGCGGACCTGAAGGTACAGTCGGCGGCAATATAAGCTGAGACAGCCGAGTGCTAGACGAAAAGAGTAAAATGCTGCACGGGGTGCTTCCAGTATGGTAAACAATGGAACCTGTTGCCATATTGTTACCCCAGGGAACGGGCAGTTCATTCAAACCTCCCTTTTAATAGCTTGATGAAGCATGGACTCCGAATATGGCATTTTTACTGTACCAGGTGATATTGCCCTGTACCAGCTCATATTGCCGTTGACTGTACGTTTATACTCCAACGTAATGTCGACGGGCACGGCGTAGCGCAACCGACACAGATGCTGATTGGTCGCAGATGACGAGTTCCTGGTCGCCGGCCAATGAAAGGCGCGCGTTCTGCGCTACGCTGCGTTCACTGCGCTCAACGTCGGAGTAGAAACAGCCCTTGACTGTCCACAATCTCGTTCACCGACTCAATATACCGTCGGTCGTGTCCAAAAAAAAAATATATGTGTAACAGTGGCGCTTATTTGGGCCAAATGAAGTGAAAAATAAGTAAGCCAAATCTATTTTCTTTCCATTTCACAAATGTTTTTTTTTTCAATCGTAGAAGAGACGTCGTGCTCCATGCTTTTTGTAAACTGAGTTTTGCCAGTCACATTTTTAGATTTGATCTGTTCATATGAATACTTATATGACTACATATGACTACCATCCCGCCAACGTGCTCGCCTTTTTAATGGAACAAGAAAGCAAGTACACTGTCGTTCCCGGTGTTCAGGTAACTCAGGAATTAAACAAGTTCAACATGTCTTTAAGAAACAATCCGTTGCTTGACAGTTCTTGCTTTTCTGATGATTTCTATTACAACATCCATGCTTGTCTTTTAATGGTGAGATATACCGTAGCTCTCTAAGGCGAGAATCCCGAGCTCGTAGCTTTATCTTCGGCAGTTGCTCCTGCTGATCGAGAGTTCGCGCAGCCGGATGCATCCTTCAGCAAAGAGCTCGCGCTTGCAGCCTAGTAGTGGAATCGTTGTACGTTACAAAAAGCTGGGAACTAAAAGAAATGAAAAAATCGGCAGATGAACACAGGTAGGTTAAAACTATGTGAATACCTTAAAAGAGCGGAGCAACTTTTCGAGCGAAAATAAATCGGCGAGATGAGAACACGATGGCGCTTATAACTTCAAGCACTCAAAACATGAGAACCGGAACTTGTAGCCGGTTGACTGCGGGCTGGGTCACAGCGAGTCGCGGACCGCGTGCGGCCCGCGGGCCGCTTGTTTGATACACCTGCTCTAGCCGATGAGCGTACGTTTGTCATTCACGCGCGTACTCATCATCAAGTCTGGCTGCCTGATCGAGTTCGTTCGGCTGTTAGGGATACGCAATGCAAGACTATGTGTCCAGTCCGGCGAGTCGCGTCAAGGCATATTACAAACTTATTGCAGAATGCGTCATGAGCCGAGCCTACCGCCAAGCTAAATGCATGCCGGTTGCCATACATACAACAAGTGAGTCCTTCTTCCTAAAATCTTTCGGAACCCATTATGTTGCATATACCGAAGTATTTCAAAGTAAACTCCACTTGCAGCAGCTAAGTCGCTCCTTGAAAGTCATAAATATCAAAGCAGAATGTGATTTTCAGCGAAGTCATCACAAGGAGAACCCCCTTTTGACTTGTTACAGCGAAGATGTTTATGGCTAGGGTTCCATAGATTTTTCATGTGCGTTAACAAGAACTCTACGCTCGCACCGCCGCACGCGCCGCACTCACACGCGCATGCCTCCCCCGTATAAGAAATTCGAAGTAAATAACCAAAATAAAGTGTTGACGAACGCGCGTGCAAGATGCCATTTGTTTTAGGCTTTTGCATTAGAACAGTTACTGATGCAGACGCCGGCACGTGCGGCGCGTGGAACACCATTCCCTGCGTTCTCCTTGATGCGTGCGTAATTTAGCAGTAGGTCTATTCAATAGATTCGTTATCAATAGGCACCATTTTCAAGATCAGTAGCCTCTCAGGTAGATAATAAAGGTTTCTCAAAGACTTGCTCGCACCGCCCTCTCTTTGTCATCGTTACAAGCCGCTTGCGTGCCTAGTTTCCTTTCCTTCCGCTCTCCCGGGGTGACCGTCCCGTCGCGCGTGTCTGCTTTCTGCCGGGTGCGGGTCCCATCGCGCTTGACTAGTTTCCTCCGGCTCCTCGGGGCGGCGATAGTCGTCCACTCGAAATAATGACCACCGATCAAGAAAACACTAAATGTGCGTGTACCTCCGTTCAAAATTCTGTGACACATCTGTGTCATGTGCTAAACAGCTTCGCTGGTCATCCACCTTCACAGGGTAGAATGGCTCATGATGTTTTTTATTCTTATATTACTCGTTTCCAACTATACTTGCTGAGTATCTTCAAATGTAAATTAATTACTTTATTAAATTAATTGTACTCTACTCAAGATAGTTCGTAGTCACAGTAACTTAAATACTACTATAGATACATTTTCAAATGGGTATTGAGTACCTTAGCTTAAATACTTTTGTTGGGTATTTTGCACAATACTGGTTCACACACCACAGTTCAGACTCGCCCCAGCACCCGCGCGCGCATTGGCTTCCGCCCCGTGACGTCGCCTCCCTCTCGCCTTTGTACTTCTCTCCTCCTTTCTTTAAGCGCTTCCCTTTCCACGGTTTTGTCCACAGACGGATGCCGTTAGCTTTTCCCTGTCATGTGGGTACTAATGCTTACGCATTAATGAGCCCAATCAGGAACTATGCGGAAAGCGAATAATGCCACCAGAATTAAACATATGTCGGTTTTAATGAAGTTGCCAATGACTAGTCATGTTCAAGCATTTTTCTTCACATCCGTAATTTTTTGATTTTTTTACAGATGCTACCTTAAACATATTTGCACAAACGACATCTG
Organism: Ixodes ricinus; assembly: GCA_037355805.1. Lineage (NCBI taxonomy): Eukaryota > Metazoa > Arthropoda > Arachnida > Ixodida > Ixodidae > Ixodes > Ixodes ricinus. Next base: position 69,192 of record JAZHYW010007536.1, read on the forward strand.
TATCTTTGATTTGTGCTGTCAGTCATTCAGTGGGAAATGTCTCACCGGCAGGAGACGTGGTGAAGTTGAGCTCGGCAGCGACTTCAGAGCGACCCGCGTCGTTCTCTGCGTACACCTTGGCCCGGTAGCGGGTGTAGGGCAGCAGGTCGCTGAAGCCGAGTCTCATGTCCCCCGTGGTGTGGTTCACCAGCCTGCTCTCCCACGGGTCGGCGCTGTCCAGTTCCAAGTAGTAGCGGCGCACGACGCCGTTGGCAAGTTCACAGGGGACGGGCCCCCAGAAGATCACGTACTCGCCACCAGTCCCTTTCGAGTAGTTCAGGGCCGTCGGGATTCCCTCGGGGACTGTACACAAACATTAGATTTAAGTTACCGGAAATTCTTTTGAGTATTTAACATGCTGAGTACGATGAGACATGTCGACTCAAGTTAGCACCGTTGAAGGTATTGGATACGTTTGCCGCAGTATATATTGATCTCAAGCAGGGTGTTGAATAAATATCAATATGATTTAAATCGTGATTTCAACGAGACCACTTTTACTGTGATGATTTAAAACAAACATTTCCTGAAAAAATAAATCCGAAATAACTTTTTTTATTTATCGTTTGTCTATCATTTCGTGCTTTCCATGTGCATGTGTTTTGTATTTAAATCAAATAATCATTATGGAAGAAAATTTTATATAAGCCTGAACACAAGCAAAAAGAAGTGCTCTTCTGAACAAATTGGAGCGGTGAACTTGATTTCTACCTTCAACTTCGTTCGCCAGCTAAGTAGTGTCGTATTGCAAAAAAATCTGAACGCAAAAGAAAGAATCGAAAACTAGAAAAGTAATGTGGCATTGCATTCAAGTCGGAACTCGACAGAAAAATCAAATAAACGTTTGTACTAACTGAAACAAGTCAAGCTGTTTTTGATCTAGTATGGCGGGCATTACAGCAATAAAAGGCTCTTAATTAAACTGTACTTTAGATTTAGAGTAATAATTTCTTCCGCATTGTTATCAGTGATCGGATGAATTAATCAATCAATCTATCATGTTCTCATTTAAATCAAATAAAACCTTATATAAATCAAATCTGATTCATTTTATATTTTCCCACCCTGCTGTCACATACAGAAAAGAAGAAAATATCTGACCGTCTCTCGACAACAACTAGAGAACCCTTCATTGTGCAATCTATTCAGGGTAGTACATCCCGCTAACGAGGAGGCCCAAAAATGGTCTTCCTCGGTGTTTAGCGATTAGAGTGTACTGCATTTCAAGAAATCTCTGCCTCTAGATTCTAGGTTGAGCAGAGGCCTTGACTGAGCAAGCGTTCGCCATAAAACAGGTGCACGCTCGCTGCCAGGAGCACGTACTTGCATAGTCTCAACAGCACAATCCACTTTTGGTGAAGCCTACAGCCTGATACGTAACTCTAAAGGCGCTTTCACATTGAGGAAACAGTTGGACAACTCTGTCCATCAACACGAGGGAAATATGTTTTCGGCAACCTTGCCACATTGAGGAAACATCAACTGTCGGGAAACATGTTTTTTCTGCCCGACAATCGTCTTCGCCGATTTGTTGTCCGACAGTCGGAGAACACCCTGTCACACCGCGCTGACGGCGCGCGAACAGGGGGAACACTCTGCCATCTTGATTGTTTACCTTCGTTCGTGTGGCGCGGCGGCACAAGAAAAGGGACTCAACAAAGTGCTAGTGCATTCGAAGGACCGAGAGTTACCATGGAACGACATCATCCAGTGACTGTGATTAGAAAATTTGACAGGGGGAGTATTTTCCACTTTTTATTTTATCAAAATGTTCTTCATTCGCTGACAAAGCAGCTAGCTCTAACCGATGAAGATGATATCGCTGTCTATGTTCATGATTTACGGCACCGAATGCAATGACTCTGTCCTGTTCTGTCTTTCGTGTAGTTCCTATTTTTATTGTGAAATTTCGTCAGTACCGGCAGTATCCCAAAATATATTTTGTAGCGTGGTATTGAGCCGAACTGACAACGTTTTAATTTAAAACTGCGATACCGACACGATCGACCTTCAAACGTTCGTAGGGGTAAATGTGTTTCAACTCTATCTTCCTTTATCGCCTGCTATGTGATCGCTTCATTCCCCAAAACGTAATGGGTATTACAGCGAAGCTGTTTATGGCTATAGTCGGTTACAAGTCAAGAAGGTAGTAGAAGCTCCTCCCCACAAGCGTGATGCGCCCGCTTCAAACGCCTCCCCAGTCGAGAAAATCGCTGAAAACGCCCCTTTTGATCCAATGGATAGATATTGGCTACAAACCTTGTAACGAGTTGAAGCTTGCGCCACCTGACCGGGGCAAATGATGTGTTTTAGTCCCCTACATTAATCACTCCAGAAGGTTGAACTAAAAAGAAAGCGTTAGAGGCCACGGAATTTGTTCATTAATAAAAATGTCTAAAATACCTGTTTACAACATACCCACTTATCTCTACAACGAGTTTAGATCTCTGTGACACACTGCGTTTCGGGTTTTGAAAACCCCTGCGTCTTGAGTTCTGACAAATCAGAGGGTGGCATTTGTTTTCTGTTATGAATCCCTACGTGGAGACAGCAGAATGCAATTTCTCCGATTCATCTTCGTCAAGGGAGTCTGGTGTAGCTTCGTCATCTACACCAAGGCGCCTCTTCAAGAAACATAAGAGCGGCGATGGCCTCAGCAGAGTTTCACGACAGCTGATAATTAACGCGTACGTTTAGGTGCGTCAGGCACCGCCCACCAAGTCTGGGCAGCCCTTCCTCACTGTGGAGAAGTCCTGCTTTGAAGTCAGCAAACTGCTTGGCATTGGTGTACGGGCCATCCTCGAGATCAGGAAGGAGGCGAAAGCAACCGAGGCACAGTTTTTTGACGGGTGGTGCACGAATGCACCCGATGTCAAAAGCCCTATGTCAAATGCCCCACGACTAACACCCCGCCCTTTGAGCCCCGCTTTCAAAAGCTCCAATTTGAGAAGCCTCTGATGCGTATCCCTCGAGCTTGTGCAACGTGTGCAGGCGAGCTTGTGTAACGTAATAATGCCATACCGGAACTCAAGTAAAGAATAACTGGATAAAGCTTTTTGTTTTTCAACACATTTCCGTATTGTGCCATTAAGGGTAAAAACAAAAAGAAACGATCAGTCATTCAAAAATCATTTAAAGACAGCTTTTATCAAGCATTGAATCAAACCATGTTGAATTAACCTGAGACTGGGGTAGAGAAGAAACATTAAAACGTAGAAGGGACATAAAATAGACAGGACAACGTCTTTTGAGACGTCGTCCTGTCTATTTTCTGTCCCTTCTATGTTTTGATGTTTCTTCTCTTCCCCAGTCTCAGGTTAATTCAACATGGTTAATATTCACCAGCTCGCCCGCACCCTTACGGTTTTTTTTATTGAATCAAAGCTTTTGTCGGCTCTAAAGCACGCGTGGATTCCCAGTTCCGGCGAAGTGGGTTCTGTCAAAACTGTTAACCCGCAGCTCATGGTGCCATACTTATCACAACAACGAAAGCCGGTTCCATTTTAAAAAAATATTTGTATCCATCTATGTAGATAAAGTCTATAATTCTGAGTCTGAGCTTCCTGCATGACAGCAGAGTGCATCACTGAAGAGACCTTTTGTAGACAGTCAACATTTAAGACATGGAACAATGGTGGATGCAGCGCGAAGAGGAATATGGGACGGGGGCGGTGAAGACGAGGCTTTTGGCACGTGATGAATACGACACTGGGTAATTGAACGCGGGGTTTTCGAAACATGGGGCTAATAACGCGGGGCTTTTGCGACAGGGATTCAGCACGCAGGGCAGTCGTGCTACGCACCTTTGGACACCTCCTCGGAAATCCCCAGCAAGTGAAGGCAGAGGCGGCGCAAAATCAAGTACGGTGATTTCACGTTGTGCGCACTGAGATTGTGCGTCCACCGTTTCTATCGACGGAACGAGGTCCCCACGGTCAAAAAGGCAACGGCCTAGTTCTGCTCGAGCACTGGACTTCCCTCGTTGATGGCTTGGACTGTGCGTCGCCTTCTTCATGACAACGGATTCGAGCATGACAAAGCGAACGAAACTCGCGGTTAATTAAACGAGAGCACATCGTCGCCTGGCAGCAGAGGTACCTGCATGAGATCGCACGTCACCGGCAAGATGGTTGGAAGATCTTCTACCTTGACGAGACGTGGGCGACGACAAGCTGCACTGTCTCAAGGGTGTGGGTAGACACGACGCCTTCATGCGGGGTCTCTCGACGGGCCTCACACAGCCACCGGGGAAGGGCCAACGCCTTATAGTTACCCACATTGTCAATGAGGACGGCTTCGTCGACGGCTTTGTCAACGGCTGCCTGGACGTGTTCTGTGGCCAAAAAAACTGGAGATTACCATAAGGAAATGGATGGCGCCCGCTTCGGTAAGTGGTCGACGGTGTCCTCGACAAACTGCCGACGGGAAGTGTTACAGTCATGGATGTTACTTCTTACCATTCCCGGCGTTTGGACGCAGTGCCGACGACGAATTTCCGCAACAACGACATCCGACAGGGGCTGATGTCTCAAAAAAGTTCATAGGACCCCAAGGTGCTGAAGAAGCAGCTCCTCGACATTTTGGCGTTGGTGAAGTCACATCACCTAAAGTATCGTGTGAACAGTGATGCTGAGACGGCTACCAGCATTGTGGTCAGGCTCCCGCCTTATCACTGCGAGTTCAATCCTATTGAACTGATATGGGCCCAGAAAAAGAACGGCGTTGCTGCCCGAAACACGACGTTCAAGATCGTCGACGTGGGGACACTCCTCAACGAAGAAGTTGGCAAGGTCACTAGTGACAACCGGATTAATGCTGTGAGGCATGTTACTGACATTGAAGAAACGTTCAGGCGATGGGATGCCACAGGTGCTCACATTCAGCCCATTCTCATCACGTTGAATGGAGAGGAGACCCCATCCGAGAGTGACCTGTCTGGTGTTGAGCAACTTGACGAAGCGTAACGTAAACATTATGGAGAAAGCATGGATTATCTCAAAACACAACACGATCCTTCTAAGAACCACTCATATGCTGTAAGATCGGATAGTCATTCTTGTCCACAACTGACCATCCGTGTCTCATGTAGTCATGCTTCTTTGCTTCGTTTCCCTATTGTTCATGGATTTTCGATATAGCAGCTACCATGCAAACTTTTATTTTGGTTGCAGTACTGCCTAAGCTGGTGTATGTATTCTACTGTGCCATGAATCACCAGTATGGAGATCAACTTCGCCAAAACAAAAGTTTGCAGCCCATCTGCGGCAGAGATATGTCAGATGCCATATTGGCCTTCCCGCTGCCTAACATCTCCGCTGTGAACCAAATCAGATTTTGGTGGTAAATAAGCTCTTTTTTGTCCAAGAAACACGACAGCACAGATCACTGCCAGTGCTGTGCTTTAAAGGATAAATGGGTGCCTCTGGCCATTCACACGATTGAAGCAATTAGGAGAATAACAATAACGTGTGGTAGCAGAGTGGAGAGCAAAATCCATGTGCCAGAGCTCTGTTTCGAAGTATAAAGAGTACGCCTGTGGCCATTCGCACGATGGAAGTCACTCTGACAATAACATTAACGTGTGTAAGTAATGTGGGCAGAGAGCTCTCACTGCCAGCGATCAGTTTCGAAGCATAAATGGGGCGTTTGTGGCCACTCACACGACCGAGGCCACTCTTATAATCGCAATAACGTGCGTCAGCAATATAGGCAGCGAGCTCTCACTCCCAGTGATCTGTTTCGAAGCATAAACAGGACCTCTGTAGCCATTCACACGGTTGAGGCAACTCTGAGAAGAGGAGTAACGTGTGGAAGCACAGTGGACAGCAAAATCTTAGTGCCAGTGATCTGTTTCGAAGCATAAACGGGACGCCAGTGGCCAAACCCACAGCAGGGCACTCTAGGAATAACAATAACGTGTGTTAGCACAGTGGAGAGAAAAATCCGAGTAGCTGTGCTTTGTTTCAAAGCATAAACGGGACGTCTGTGGACCAACACACGACTGAGGCCACTCTGAGAATAACAATAACGTGTGTTAGCAAAGTAAAGTCATATTCCAAGCGCCAGTGATCTGTTTCAAAGCATAAGCAAGACCTTTGTGGCCATTCACACTACTGAGGCAACTTTGAGAATAACAATAACGTGTGGAAGCACAATCGACAGCAAAATCTTAGTGCCTGTGGTATGTTTCAAAGCATAACAGGAACGCCTGTGGCAAAACACACAATTGAGGCCACTCTGTGAATAACAATAACGTATGTTAGCACAGTGGAGAGCAAAATCTCAGTGCCAGTGCTCCGTTCCGTAGCATTAACTGGACATCTGTGGCCATTTACATGACCCAGGCCACTCTGAGAATCACAATAACGTGTGCCATCAAAGTGGGCAGCGAACTCTAAGTGCCAGTGCTCCGTTTCGTAGCATAAATGGATGTCTGTGGCCATTCACACGACTGAGGCGACTCTGGAAATAACAATACCTTGTGTTAGCACAGTAGAGAACAAAATCCCAGTGCTAAGTGCTCTGTTCAGAAGCATAATAGGGACGTCGAAAGCTCCCTTAAAGTCAACGGCCTTTATGACTCTTGGGTCGCACTTCGGCGAGTTGGCTAACAAGTCGTGGAGGATGAGGAGAAGGCTGCCCTGTGAGTCGAGGTGCGGTCTGAAGGGGTGTGGCATAAATTTCACGACTTTCAGAGGTGCCATTGTACTTGCTTGAAATATATAGTGAAAACAGCACCGATTGCCTGATGTGAGGGAAAGTCTGCTACAACATTGGTGAAGGGCATGTGAGACGACTGAGATCTGGGGAATGCCAATGCCTTCGCTGGTAACTGGGCCTATTGTCAATCCGACTCAAGCTTGATATCGTGAGTCTTGCAGGAAGGCTGTGATGAAGTGAAGCGGTCTGCCATAGAGCCCTCAGTTTTGAGCCCCCCGGAGTAGTGCAGTGGAAGCGTTGCGAAGTAATGAAAGGCCGTCTTGAGTGCTCGGATGGCTTCTGAAACTGGTCTAGAATGAATGGAGGTGTTCCTCGGTTCTGTGATGCTGTGGTCTGTAACAGGTATAATCCTATTTTCCATTGGCGCTGCTGCAGTGCCCCCGTCAGCTGGCCCAGAGGTCAAATAGGTGTAGGTCATGATTTGGGGTCCCTTCTCGCACCCAGATCAAGTGGGTCACCTCCTGGAAGGCGTGGGGATGTACTGTTGGAGTGGAATCGTAGGATCCGTCTAATGGGTTGCTGAGAAGTTATCCCATATTACGAATCATGCAGAGCCCTTTGAAGGCTGAGGTCCTAAGGCATGCAACGAGATCAGATAGGTAGTTGGTCGCTTCCCACTGTTGGTGTGCCCTCGCCATACGCCTTGGCTTAGGGAGCCTCACGGGCCACGTTAGCCCTTAACTCCCAGGCCCGAGCTCGCTGTACTCGTCATATTTTTGCACTATCGCCGATAACGAGTCCTTCTTGTCCAGACCAGAAGCATTTCAACTCTCCTAATAAAGACGAATTAGCTGCTCCTTATACACTTCCAGGTCGCGAACTTTAACAGCAGAGGAACGTGAAATTCATTTGTTTTTATTTTCTGTTTAAAGTGAATTTTGTCTGGCAATGGGTATCCAAAAATTATGCCAGTTCGATGGTGTTGAAGTAACGCGACTCGGGAACAGGCTTTTTCTGCGGTGGCACTCGTTTCATCAAACGACATTTTCTCGGCAGTTTGTTTCATCGACACTGTAACGTTTTATCAACAGATCGTTTTATTGACACTCGTTTTATCGACATAACTTGCTATGTTTTGTCGACAACATTTTTTTTATTAGGGATGTGCTGGTCTGTTGGTGAGCCAGGGTAGGGGTACGTGCACGGGTGCGGATACGAGACCACCTGTAAACGCTGCTGTGAAGCGGCATGTACGGGTGGGCCAGGTGGGTTCTCATGTTTGTAATGAACTGCCGCAGACTGTCACCGCGAAGCATTGTGAACGGGGTGGGTCGGATAGTTTAACACGCGCCCCAGTGATAAAGGCGCGACGAAATTATTCCTACAGCGTTCAATTCGCGTGTCGATGAAACTTCACAGCACTGTGTGGTAGTGTCTATGAAATTATCAGTGTCGATGAAACGAGTGTCGATAAAATGTCGATGAAACTTGGGTCGATGAAATGAGCGTCGATGGAACGACCCGGACCCTCTTCTCTGATGGTTCCATGGACGCTTTGACAATGAGGACTGCGAAGTTGCTGCCAAGAAGAAGTTCGACATGTTTTCTACACGTATGTATGCCTCATGTTTGTAACAGCTTATTATTGCCAACGAGGGTACATCCAAGGATTATATTGCAGTCATAGATTACCGTGCAGCTGATTGCGACGCGGAAGCTTGACAAGGACGCCACGTTTCACAGATGAATACATACTGCTTCGAAGCCCGATTGAAACTTCCGGTAAATACTTCTAGTGCCATCCGGTGAAACCTGGTCAAGTTTCATCCGTTTTCATCCGAAACCAGCGTAGTTTACCAGTCTTTGCTGGAAGATTTGCCGGCACCAACTCTCGGTTATCAGATTTCGCTGGAATTTTACCGGCAGCCACTTTCGTTTACCAGACGACCCGGCGATGCTGGACATTTTTCCGGCTGTCACTTGTTTCCCCGTTTAACGACTTCACTGGAAGCCGACACTGACAACCAAGTTCTCCGAAAAATTTTCTGTGCTACCAGATCCTCGTGCTCCAAATCTGCGACCAGGCACTCTATGGCTCCGTCGTCGAACTTCCAGGCTTTGTGAGTATAGAGGAGGCTATGGGAACACCATTCCCTGCATTCTCCTTGATGCTTGGGTAATTTAGCAGTAGGTCCATTCAGTAGATTAGTTATCAATGGGCACCATTTTCAAGATCAGTAGACTCTCAGGTAGATAATAAAGGTTTCTCAAAGATTTGCCGCTGCGCGACCCGCGTCGGCCATGTCTACGTTCTCACCGCCCTCTCCTTGTCGTCGTTCCCTTTCCTTTCCTTTCCTTTCGCTCTTCCGTTGTGGCGGTCCCGTCGCACCTGTCTACTCTTGCCGAGTGGCGGTCCCGACGCGCGCGTCTAGTTTCCTCCGGTTCCTCGAGGCGGGTCTGTGTTGTGTGCTAAAAAGCTTCGCTGGCCATCCACCTTCACAGAGTGGAATGGCTTATGAGTTTTTATGACTTATTGTAACAATTCAGGTGTCTAGCAGGGACTGTTTTTGGCACCATGACAGAACAGCACACGACAAAACAGCACGTGTCAAAACATCCCAGCGTCTAAACAGCACGGCGACAAAACAGCACGCGTCAAAATAACACGCGACAAAACGGCATAGCGACAGAACAGCACGTGCCAAAACAGCACGGCGTCAAAACAGCATAGCGTCAAAGCAGCACGGCGTCAAAACAACACCGCGACAAAACAGCACAGTGTCAAAACAGGATATTGACAATATAGATAGAGTTTGGGGTTTTTTTTTCGGTTTTTATTATTTTGCAATTCGGCGTGCTTTTTTCGGTTTTTGTTCTAAACAAAATTTTTCGGTTCATTGCGGTGAATATTTGTAGACTCATAAACTTATCGGTTCTTTTCGGTTTATTGACAAACACCAGTGTACTGACAAAAATGTAGTATTAAAAAGCGTTTGTTTAAAATGGATAGTGAGTAAACTAGGTACTGGTTTTCATGTTGTTGTCTGTTCTGCAAGACGCACTGGGGCCCTATCGTGATCTGACATCATCGTCGTGTGCTCGTATTTGTACACAGGACGAACATGAGCATCACTACCATTTCAGTCGGAGAGGCAAATATCGAAATCCAGAAATTTTGCAAGCATTGTACTCAGTGCGTTTTTTCCCCCATTTTCACGACTACGAGAGGTGGTAAATTCGCGCCGAAAACGGAAAAGACAATAAAACAATCGTATTTATGCCCTCCTCTAGTAGACGGAAGCTAGAGGTGTTAAAAGATGTGCGGTATTTACGGACGCCCTTGATTTTCATTGCTCATTTCACGATTAAACTCTCTTCTATAAAAAAGAATTTGGCACACATATCCCTATCAGGTGAAAAACCCAATTTCGTCCTGAAGACCCCTGCGCCCCAGAGTTTTTGTCTAAAGTTGAACCGATCTCGGATACAAGCTGAAAACTGCGAAAGGAAGGGGTCAAATCCATCCCTCCCTTCCTCCCTCCCCCCCCCCCACCCACCCACCCATCCAAATGCCCCCGAAAATACTGACCTTTTTCAGTTAAAACCGAATTTGGAAAAATGCATTCGGCGTACTTTTACCGGTTTTATTCGGTTTAAAGACCGACCTACGAATCCATTTTCAGCAAGGTAGGAAAATGCCCGTCCGACCCTCCACTTTTCACCCTCTCCCAAAAGTCACGTAACGGCAGGGGCTTCTTTTGCGTCGGCTTTTCCTGTAGGGATTATCCTCAAAAAGCGCGAAATGAGCGGCTAGCAGCGAGCGCCACAACGACCTTGAGACGTCCAGGTGTCTTCCCTCGTTGACGCGCTTTTTCTGCAGGCCCGAGGCCTCTCGGTCCGTGGAGATCGAGGAGTCGTGGTATGCTGATGTTGTTCCAGCAGCCGCTCTCTGGCATCGCGCGGCTGCTAGAACCATTACCGTGTCTGCACAAGAATTGGCTTGCGCAATAAAGGGTTCAGGTCGTTGATAATACATTTATTTCTGTAAATTATAAATAAAGTGGCTTTGCGTAATGTCTTCATTACTGATTGAAACACATATCTCCTCTCATAGGTTGTTCATCCCATTATGCGCTATTTTGCGTATTTATTCGTCCTTACCTCTGCTCGATGACTGTTTTATAACTTGATAAAAACCTTTAAATATTGTCGCGGGCCTGCGCGATCAACGCTGTACCGGATTTATCCAATATTGGACAAGATTGGCGTCAGGAGGGGAAAGAAGCAAACCGAAATTCTGGCTTCTAATGAAGACGGCGCAGTCGTAAGATAGGTCTTTACTTCACCCGCATCCACAATGCCCCATCGTTTGCGCTACCACAACTTCTCAGTAATCTAGCTGTATACCTCATTTTACTCATAGTTACCATAGATGTGGCCCCACAGGCTTTCCCGTTATGAGCGAGTCGACTTTTAACGACCGGCGACTCTCCTGAGTGAGAATAAATATTATCACCTTCCCACAACAACCACCCCTTTCTCTCCCCCCCCCGCCTCTCCCTTTCCCGAGTTGGGGAGATATCAGGCCACTCCAGGAAGCAGCCTGCAGACTGCGCTTTTTGGCTACTCATTCTCAACACATTCGAACGTGGAAGTAAACAGAGTGCATGAACGACGCCCAGTTTATTTGCAACCTAAATAATGTGGGTCTACTGCTGGGACCCAATCAATTTCATCATCAATCATTATTTGTTATAATTTCATGGTGGAAGTGTGTTCGTCGTGATGCCACAAAAGTCATCGATTCAAAGGGAGAAATAGGTCCTCGTATTTATTTTGCGGAAATACTCGCTCCTGTGACGCTCTAGTGCGTAAGGTCAAACCACCCGAGGCAGTGCGTAATACTTTACAACTGTCGTTGACGATCAAATATTTGTGGGAAGTGCGTAAAATTGTTTACACCACAAAAGCACACCTAAACACAACAAAATATCGCAATCGCAAAAAAAAAAAAATCAGCTTGCGAAAACCGTTGTTTTCCTCTCTCTGTCTGTCTCTCTCTCTCTCTCTCTATTTTTTTTTTTCGCGCCACTACAAAAATTAGCGGCCGAGCAACGAAATTCTATCAAAACCTCGCTTCTTAGAGAAAGGACACCAGGGTATATGGTAGTGAATCTGTAAGGGAGTTTGTAGAAAATAATAGGCGACCATTGAATCTAGCCTTCTGCACAAATCATGCCCGGGATATTTCCATTTTTCTTCCACGCGATTAGAAGGCAAGACGCTGGGGAATTCATGTGCACTAACATGCTGCTTCAAAGAGAAAGGATCAGATTTATAGTGCATGTCAATTTATATGTAAATAGTTCAATCACTGTGCACAAACATTCGCGGCCTGGAGGATGACATGGAAGCATGGCGGCAACCAGCTTGCTGGAAATAGAAGTTTCTATGGCATAGGAGTGGTGCAAAAAAGTATTATTTTTGTCTTATCTCCATGCGAAAATAAAAACACCGTTTAGAAACCGAACACTGTGCGTTTTGAGGAGCGCCGAAAGGACATAAAAAACCAGGACAACTTGAACTATACGAGGCGCCTTGCCTCACTCAGCTTGTCTTGGTTTCTTGTTTTTCCGGAGCCTTTCAGAAGGGGTATGAAAAATTATGAACCGACTGACCGACTTACCATATTAGAGCAGTTCATTTTAGTTACGACGGGCTCTCTTCAAGCGTCTTGCATAGTTCAGCTTGTACTGGTCCGCTTTTATTGCAGGTTACTTTCAAAAAATGAACTCTAAGCCACTGAACCAATCTACCGCATTCTTAATTTGCGGAAGCAGAGAAGTGGAAATGCGACATAGGGAAGATTCGCCCGCGTTATTTGAGGCCTATAGAAAAGCGGACTGGATGGAAGTTGGCCGAAATCTTTTTCAAGACACACACAATCTTCTCTGAAATTCTGTCTAACAATTTGATATGAAGGTATACTTGAACGCCGGCATTATTCGTTTAGGAATCCGGGAAAGAAGGTAAGTGGGCGCACGAGACGCCTCTGGGTTTTGCGTCACGCCTGCATTTCAAGGGTAAGACTTACTGGTTCCCGACACCAGCACGATTGACGGCTCCGCCCGGGTATATTTGATTGTTTATTGATATGGAGAAGAAGGGGAAGAGCGCGACGGCCTGCAGCCGTAGTGCGTTCTGGCTCGCGCTCTGGCGGGCAGTCAGACTAAAAACCCACCGCTGAAAACCACCCTGTGTACGGAGTCGAAAACATGATAATCATCGAGTGGGAGTGGACGTAGACGTATAATGATCCAGATACAAAGTTTCACTTGATTCCTAAACGAATAATGCCAGCGTCCAAGTGTACCTTCGTATCAAATTGTTAGACAGAATTGTAGAGGAGATTGTGTGTGTCTTGAAAAAGATTTCGGCCCCTTCCATCCGGTCCGCTTTTCTGTAGGCCTCAAATAGACCGGGCAAATTTTCTTTTTGTCGCATTTCCACTTCTCCGCTTCCGAAAATTATGACTGTGGTAGGTTGGTCCAGTAGCTTAGAGTTCACTTTATGAAAGAAACCGAAAATACAAACGGACCAGTACAAGCTGAACTATGCAAGACGCTTGAAGAGAGCCTGTCATAATGAAAATGAACTGCTCTAATGTGGTAAGTCGGGTCAGTCAGTTCATAATTTTTCATCCCCTTTTGAAAGGCTCCGAAAAACAAGAAACCAGGACAAGATCAGTGACGCAAGGCGCCTCGTATCGTTCAGGTTGTCCTGGTTTTTTATGTCCTTTCGGTGCTTCGAAACGCACAGTGTTCGGTTTCTAAACGCTGTTTTTATTTTCCCACAGAAATAAGAAAAAAGTACGTAATATTTTTTTACTTTAGTGCAATGCAATATAGACGTCTCTTTCCAGCAAGCTGCTTTCATCCATGCTTCCATGTCATTCTCCAGGCCGCGAATGTTTGTGCACAGTGATTAAACTATTTACATATAAATTCACATGCACTATAAATCTGGTACTCTCTCTTAGAAGCCTCATGTTAGTGCACATGAATTCCCCCAGCGTCTTGCCTTCTAACGGCGTGGAAGGAGAAGGGAAATATCACGGGCATGATTTGTGCAGAATTCTACATTCAATGGTCACCTATTATTCCTTTATACTCCCTGACAGATTCACTACCATACCCTGGAGTACTTTCTCCAAGAAGCGAGGTTTTTGGTGGAAATTCGTTGCTCGGCCGCTACTCTTTGTAGTGTCGCGGGAAAAAAAAAAAGAAAGAGGGAGTGGAAAACAACAATTTTTGCAGGACTATATATATATATTTTTTTTTTGCGATTGCGACAGTGTGTTGGGTTTAGGGATTTTTTTGTTTCAGGTGCTACAATATGGTGTAAACAATTTTACGCACTTCCCACAAATATTTCATCGCCAACGACAGTGTTAAAGTATTACGCACTGCCTCGGGTGCTTTGACCTTACGCACTAGAGCATCACAGGAGCGAGTATTTTCGCAAAATAAATACGAGGACCTATTTCTCCCTTTGAATCGATCACTTCTGTGGCATCATGACGAACATACTTTCACCATGAAATCATAACAAATATTGATTGACGATGAAATTGATTGGGTCCCAACAGTAGACCCACATTATTTAGGTTGCAAATAAACTGGGCGTCGTTCATGCAATGTGTTTACTTCCAGGTTCGAATGTGTTGAGAATGAGTAGCCAAAAAGCGCAGTCTGCAGGCTGCTTCCTGGAGTGGCCTGATATCTCCCAACTCGGGAAAGGGAGAGGGGGGGGAGAGAAAGGGGTGGTTGTTGTGGGAAGGTGATAATATTTATTCTCACTCAGGAGAGTCGCCGGTCATTAAAAGTCGACTCGCTCATAACGGGAAAGCTTGTGGGGCCACATCTATGGTAACTCTGAGTAAAATGTGGTATACAGCTAGATTACTGAGAAGTTGTGGTAGTGCAAACGACGGGGCATTGTGGATGCAGGTGAAGTAAACACCTATCTTACGACTGCGCCGTCTTCATTGGAAGCCAGAATTTTGGTTTGCTTCTTTCCCCTCCTGACGCCAATCTTGTCCAATATTGGATAAATCCGGTACAGCGTTGATCGCGCAAGCCCGCGCCAATATCTAAAGGCCTTTATCAACTTATAGAACAGTCATCGAGCAGAGGTAAGGACGAATAAATACGCAAAATAGTGCAAAATGGGATGAACAGCATTTGAGAAAAGATATATGTTTCGAACAGTTGTGAAGGGAATAGGGAAAGCCACTTGATTCTTATGTTTCGGAAAGAAATGTATTATCGACGACCTGAACCCTTTATTGCGCAAGCCAATCCTTGTGCAGACACGGGAATGGTTCAAGCAGCCGGCGCGATGCCAGAGGGCGGCTGCTGGAACAACCCCAGCATACCACGGCTTCTCGATTTCCACCGACCGGGCGGCCTCGGGCCTGCAGCTCATGGAAAAAAAGTTCGGTTGCGCTGACTTCCTCAGTTTCGCGGCTTCAGCGTGCCCACGCCAACGAGGGGAAGACACCTGGAAATCTCAAGGTCGTTGCGCGCTCGCAGCCAGCCGCTTATTATGCGCTTTTTGAGGATTATCCCTACAGGAAAAGCCGACACAAAAGAAGCCATTGCCATCACTTGACTGTGGGGAGAGGGTGAAAAGAGGAAAGACGCGTGGGGCATTTTCCTACCTTGCTGAAAATGGATTCGTAGGTCGGTCTTTAAGCCAAAAACGCTGAACCCTAAATATAGAGTATGGGAGTTAAAAAATGCATGTCTCAAAGTAGGCACTGTAAAGGAATGGGGGGGGGGGGGGGTCTAGGCCAATTCGTCGAAAGCCAACTCGTCGGTGGCCAGTTTGTCGAATCCGTTGTATTGGGAGCAAGTTAGGAGTGGGGAGTATACTTGGTGCGCTAACGAAGGCTCTCTGGGCAGTACCGAAGCTCCCGCTGGTGTGTATTCTGGCTATTTCTCGAGCAGTTCTGCTAATTTTGACGCGCAAGTTTGCTGGTAATGTCGTGTACAATAAGTGAATCAATCGCACGGCAATATGCTGTCCTTAGTTGTTAAAAGAAAAAAAATGTAGAGCCCTTCCACTTCATGTGAAGACGGAGGACCAGCGACGCTGTTTTCTTTACGACGTCTAGGACGATGTCTAGAGGACGACGTCTGGGACGACCTCAAGGATGACCTCTTGGACGACCTCAAGGACGACGCCTAGAGGACGACGTCTAGGACGACATCAAGGACGACGCCTAGAGCACGACGCCTAGGACGACCTCAAGGACGACTTCTAGGACGACGCCTTGAGAAATTCAGCCTTTCCACTCTGGTAAAACCAGACTGGAAACGCGGAAAGGTTGCCGCCATCTATGAGCGACAGCTACCGCTCATAGATGGCGGTAGCTGTCTGGAGTTTTGTGTCGACACGCCGCTTGTCCGCGGGCACGATACTGGGGAAACTGGCCCTTAGCAGCTCCGCTGTAAAAGAGAAAGTGTGTGCGGCAACGGTGTGCTCAGCCCATGGTGGGCAGCAACAGCATTGAGGCTGTGGCATGTTTGTGCTTCACCGGTTCTCACTCGATCGAGGCCTTCGACGGCAATAATCTGTGAATTTAACTCAAAACAACTTCTCGCCTGCAAGCTCTAGCCGTGTGTTTCCAGGATATTTTTTTCACGGCGAATGAATCCCGCAGAATCGGTGCCCATGGTACACCTCGAATGCGCTCGACATGTCACCCTGTTTTGCCGGTTCTATCAATACATCTGTACCCGACGCATCTCCCGTTTTTTTTTTTTTTTTTTTTTTTTAGGGGGGGGGGAGGGGGGGGGGGGGTTTAACGTTTAGGTGGTAATTACCAGACTTGGACGTAGTTCAACTACTCTACTCAAACTACTGTAGTTTAACTACTTTTCCGAGTAACTTGGTAACTTTCAATTACAATTTTATTTGGGTAATTAGTAGTTTAACTTAACTACATTTTTTAGGTAACTTCTACTCAAATTACAAACTACTTTCGAAATATAGTGCTAATTTTGCTCACCACAAAAGTTTGAGCGCAGAAATAAATAAGACGCCGGCAGATGAAGTGACATTTCCGAGCAAGGGGCCCCCTCACATTCTGTTCCCACAAGCGTCCTTGGGCCAAGGTGGCGACGATTAGCCTAAACATAACACCGGCGTGCACGAACGCAGGCAGAGATGCTTAACAAGCCTTGGTCGGGTATTGACCTAATCCGGTAATACACGCAGGCCCCGCACCTCCGGCTGCAACCGTGAAAGACGGGGACACTCCGAGGGTTGTTGTTTTCATGTCTGCCTTTAGTGAGTTCTTCTCAAGCGGTTTGGGGGTTCTACGGGTATGCGCCACTGGAATGACCTCGCAGCTGGGCGCCTGTTCCCATAGTCGCCTCGTCGTCAGCGCATACTCCCTTGCAAAGCCGGACTTTCCCGCCCACAAACGCAGACACGGATAATCCGTTCATGGGAGCACCTTCCCGCTTCAAGCTACAACTGTACGAGCGACGATGCTTGTTCACGTAATCCTTCGCGTCCCTCCCATACCGTGGAGGCCGGCCAAGATTCCGAGTAACCCTTGGGAAATCCTTTCGTTGTGCCCTTCGTTTCATCTTTTGTTAAACCAACAATCTTTTTTCTTCAGTAGCGTAGCACTAGCACTGCAACAAAACGCGCAGTCGTCCGGATGATCTCATCGTCGTGGCGCGAGACTTGAACCCTTGACGGTCAGGTGCACTCGCTCAGCGTACTCTCCGAACGTCATGGGAATAAAGAAGTGCCAATCATAACAATCTCAAGTTGCCGAAAAAAATAAAAAAGGGGGAGCGTTTGTTATAAAAGACCCTCAAGCCTAGGCGAACCTCAGATGTTTCGTCATGGACACCGAAGATGCCGACACTCGCTTACCCGACCCTGTACAGCCTGTTTCTCAAATTCAACGCTGCCGTTCCCCCCAGCGCGTCGGTGGAACGTCTTTTTAGCTTGGCTGGGAACGTCTTTAGGAGGAAAAGGGGAAAACTCTCCGATAAGGACTTTAAAAGTCAATTGCTTCTGCGAGCGATTAAACTATTTTGGTGAAAACGCAAGCCATAAAATGACTGCATTTATTTTAGGCTCGCGGGGTTTTCACGGATCAAAACTGCGGTTCATTTTGCTACCACAAAAATATAAAAAGTAACTTCGAAAGTAACTTCAAAGTAACTCGCTACTTTTTACAGTAGTTAGTAGTTAACTCAATTACTATTACGAATGCGTAATTTCTACTCTACTCCAATTACTTTTGGCGTCGATACTCAGTAACTTAACTTAACTACCTTTTTTGAGTAATTTGTACATGTCTGGTAATTACGAAGCGACGAGTACTACGGAACATCACTGAACCGTCGCAAGCAAGACGGTTCATAACTTTAACTTATGGTTTCCTTTTTCCCAATAACTTTTCCTCTTTCGCTGGTTCTACGAAAAAGACCAGAAAACGCGGTCAACATAGACGCGAAGATATCAGCTCTAACTACCCAATCTCTTCAGAGATGAGCGTAGTTAAGTAGTAGTAGTAGTAGGCCCCATCCTTTATAACCTAACCACAATAAATGAAAGGGTCAAGGAGGTTCGAAATTATTCGCGCAGAGAAAGGTGAAGAGCGCGCTCGAAGTTGCTACATGCGTGCTGTTTTGTCGCTGTGCTTTTTTTACGCCGTGCTGTTTTGACACGTGCTCTTCCGTCGCTCTGCCGTTTGGACGCTGTGCTATTTTTGTCGCGTGCTGTTTTGTCATGTGTTGTTCTGTCGCGTTCCTACTGTTTTCAAGTTCCAAGTATCAACAATGATGTCAGAGCGGTCGTTTTCATGCTTTGTTTTTTAATCGCTCGTTTTCGTGGATGATTTCTATTAACGGGTGACTAGATGGCATTTTTTCACTAGCAGTAATGTGAGCTGCTCTCTCGACAGTTCTAATTTCAACAACCGCTGAACGTTTACGACCGTAGATGTGACCATTTCGACAATCGCTTTTCGTAATTAAGCAATAAAAACATTCATAAACTTATTTTAGCTGCACGCCCCCTAATTATTGTTAACAGGCGTTTTCCAGCCCTTTATTTGAGTAAGCTCTTAAATAAACACGTTACTGATAAAAAATTAAAAAAAAACGCTGCAATCGAAGTTATCTGTGTTTTCAACCTGTTGTGTTGACGGCACAAATTCGCTTATCCACCGATATGGGCAAGACGCGTCGTTCAACGAAAGTTGCTGCTTTTTCGTTGCCGAAAGCTGCAATATCGAGGCAACAATGTTGCTGTCGCCTGTGTTGCTGACTTTCCCGCAATGTGACAAGTTTGTCGGGCAACAGGGCGACCGAGAACAAAGTTGGCAAAACTGTTGATGAACATTTTGTGTTGCTGTCGTCGCCGTGTTTCCTCAAAGCGAGGGCCTTAAAGGGATACTTCAACGAAATTTGAAATATTCCCGTTGTGTTCAAAAAGAGGTTGAATTGAATATGATCCACAATATCCGTAAATGACAATCGCACGTTTGTATTTTGATCCTGGTGGCTGTATTTTTCGTTATAAACGGCCCACTCTGGCAAGCGCTCGGAGAAGGCCAACACCACCTAGACTGAGAAGGCCCCTGCACTCGCCCCGTGATGTCACCGCACCAAGCCCCTCCGATCCGCCAGATGTTTCTGGCCATTGAAGAAATACGGCAGTGAAACGAACGATCACATGAAAAGGCAGTTGGGAGTGTTCTGAGAGAACATTTATTCGCATTTGGCACTCGCCGCCAGGCACAGTTGGAGAATGAACTTAACATTCATTTACAAAACACGCACGGAATTTAATACAGGTCTTCGAGATATTTACAACCACATATCACACATACAGTCAACCTGAAAGTCATACATGTCTTACACTTGCTATTTACAACTGGCACATTCATCAAAGCATACAATCAGTGTGATAACCAGTAGCCTTGCATTACAGGGATTGATTTTAGAGCTTTATTTCAACGTCTGAAGTTTTCTCTGCTTAGACAGTTTAGCATGCCCTGCTTTCTGGTGATGGCATCATTTCTGGTAGCTGCATAGTTTTTCTGGTAGCTGCATAGTTTGTGCTGTGTAAATTTGGAAACCCATTCGGCGATTTATTTTGAATATTAGAGCCGTAGTTCAATGTGTGTATATACAGAATTAATATGTACAATCTATTTACTGAATAAATATTGTATTACGCTACTTTCCTTCAACTATGTGCTTACTAATATAGCACTAAGTGTCAAATTCTTTAATGACAAGCATATATCTAGGTACTGCCAAGTATTCAATTTTGGCGGTCCAAATATGTCACGAATTAGGTCTGATGGAAAGATGTACAGGTCATAAAATAATCGAACGTTTGTACACTCAAAAAATTCCGACTTACAGAAATCTTCCCGTGTGCCTCTCAGTATTTTTGTTTGCTAAAAATTATTGGGTTAGGAAAATAATGAGGTTTATTATATTCCTATAGCTTCAGTATTTCATACTATTTATCACGGCTTTCTACAAATAATCTGGCTCTTAATTGAATAAAAACAAGTAGAGTTCTGATATTATAACCCTGGTTGATAATTTGTGCAGCACAGAAGTTCAATGATTGAATGTTTATTTACACTAAAAATGGAATGTGTGGACTGAATGAAAATCAGTCACATGAAATCATCACAAGTAAGGTCAGTCAAAATAGCGTTAGTGCTTCTCATCATCTCATCATCATGCAACTCATCGTCACAAATGTCATCGAGCAATGAGAAAGCCAGTCCAAGCATTCTTCCTACCTTGTCCTCCTGTTGATGGGCCTTCTTTTCAATGAAGCGCTCCACGTCGTCCAGAAGGTTATCCAGCCACGAACGTCACAAATTTCGCCAGGAATGCACACATCATTCGACACCAACGGAGCGAACGGAGAGATCCTGTGACACTGCCACAGACACAAGCAGCTCAGGGGCTTGCGATGCCGGTTCGATGTGGGCGAAGATGAGGCATTGTCGTAGTTCCCTCGACAGTTCGGTACACAGCACCGCCCAATGTCGCAGTATGCATTCGTTAACGAAATAAGTTCGTCGAAAACGGGTACTGCAACAAGGAACGGCCGTACGATGACAGAAAAACAAGCATCGCACGTGCTGTCAGCAACCCGCAAAATGGCGACGGCTTCCCTCCCGGTTCGCGTACGACCAGTACGACGGTGTAGCAGCTAGCGCCATCTGTCGGGAGGCGAGATAGTTAGGAGCTTTGAAATTTCTGGGGCAAGGTGCGATGACGTCAGAGAGCAGGAGGGGAGAAGTGCGGAGGCCTTCTAGTCTAGGTGGTGTTGAGAAGGCCCAGCTTAGAGCACGTGACATCTGACCGCAATCGTGACGTAGGTCGTCTCAAGACGAGCAAAGCTACGGCGAGGCTGACGTCGAGAGGATGGCCTAGTCGTTCCAGCCACCGAAGCGGCTGCTTTTGTACGAATTTTGAGTGACGGGTTAATCTTCTATAATCTTGTAGGGGGACGATAGCGACTTCTGCGACACACAAAAGGGATTCTCGGGAAGTGGGGATTTCCTCCTTCCCCCTACTCTCGTCTTGGCCGGAGGCGGGACGACCTCCGTCACCATAGTCGATGACAGGTTAAGAACGAAGTGGTAGCTCCTCCCCACCCTTTCCACTTCAGCGGAGCGAACGGTGGAGAGGAGGTCGCCTCCCTCCCACCGTTCGCTCTGACAAAGGGAGAGAGGTGGGATGAGCTCCGCTTCGTTCTTGACCTGTCACCGACTATAGCTGTCAAGGTTCCTGGACGAGCATTACAAACGAGGCGTTAGCTGACATCCACCAGGTGCTCTTTGCTAATCGTTTAATTCGTTTTACAATTCCTTTTCGAGACGTTTTTAGCAAGATACTGGTATGTTCCATGTGATACTGCTCTTTCAAACACATATAAACCAAAAAAATGAGCGCCGAAATTTCGTTGTAGTATCCATTTAAAGAAGCGAGACAACACCAACCGTCAGAGGTGTGGGGCGCTCCGCTTTGGGCTTTTCTGCTCATTCTGCGCTATTTTGGCAAAAGTTTAAGGTACCATGGCTAAAGCGTGAAGCTGTGAAACACAAACTGGTAGCAGCACGTAAAAAAATACACACATAAAGGGAGGGATGGACAGGACGAGCGCCGAACTTCAACTGAACGTTTATTGAAAATAATACACCGAGGTAAACAACCACACCGTCATAGCGTCAATACCTGTTTAAAGCAGTTATTTCTTTGTTGTGTAAATACACCGATGTTTGACCCACACAATTATTACCCTCTTTCCATACCTCGTAGACTTCCAACAATTCCCTTGCTGTTTTGCCCAAACTCGTTATGCTGTCAAATTTCGGCTGACAAATGACTCTGACGCTGGTAAAAGAAGCTGCACCCCATGAGACAGCATCGAAAGTTCATGTTCGCGTGCTCGATCATTGACACATCCGCCAGCCGGGCCGATGTATACTCGTCCACAGCTTAGCGGAATCTGATAGAACACCCCGATTGCGCACTACAATGTACTTATTCCTGATATTCCTCGCACATTTGTTGCCTCTCCCGCCTCTATCAGACACTCTGGGGCCTAACTGCGACATCTTACTTGGCGCCGAAAAGACAAAAGGCAGATCGTAGCGCTCCGCAATCTTTTTCACATTATCATAGATTTTGTGTATATGGGGAGTTACTGCTGGTCTCTTATTTGGTCGAAATTTGACAGCACGATTTCGGGAACGGCTGTGTATTTTGCGCTCTGTTACCAGTTTGTAATCATGAACCAACTCGCCTGAACACGTGTTGACGCTATGAAGTGTGGTTGGTCACCTCGGTGTTTCCATGAAACGTTCAGTTGAAGTTCGGCGCTCCTCCTGTCCATTTCTCCCTTCGTCTGTGTATTTTTGCGCGCTGCCACCAGTTTGTAATAATTAACCAACTCGCCTGCATCGCTACGACCGATTAGCTATTGAATGAAGGCTCAGAAGAGATACGTTTGGATAGAAGCGAATAAGCTGGCTTCCAGAAGGCGCGATTTCAGAAGGACACGACCACTTACCGGCTTGTTCCGTTGTGAAGTTGGTCGTGAACTCTGGACCTGGTTTGACGGTCACAGCGTGTACAGAGATGATGTAGACGGTGTATGGGCGTAGCTCTTCGAGGTTGACGCGCTGCGACGACATGGGCACAATTAGTTTGGTCTCGGTTTGTTCGATCGCACTGCACGGGAGGACCAGGTGCAGTGGTCTGTAGACGACCCCGTAATGACGAATAAGACCATTTGGCGTTGCAGGTGACAACCAGGTGAAGCTCGCCTGCCGTGCGAAGCTTCTTGTCATCTGAAGTTGCCGAACCTCGCTGGGCGCTGCATGGAAAAAGAAATGGCGCAGAAGTAACCTTCTGGTAATTTTTGTGTGTTTGTTGAGCTCTTTCATTTTACTCTGTATCACTTGAGCCGGACTGCTTTAAGCAAGGGCAAGTAGCTTTTGCCTGTGTCGTACAACCGTCTTACCTTAAATATGGTTTTAAAATATGACAGGGTATACGGTTTCAGGTGTTTCCGTCCCAATCTTGCAGATTGTCGAGCGTCTCTAAAGTACCTAAAAGTCTGTGTCCTTCTTCTGGAGGTAGCTTTCAGGGGAGAGCGCCTTTAGAGCGCGCGACACGATGGCGCTGCGACAGTAGCGCGCTTGACACTAGAGCGCATGACCAGTTGAGCGCGCGACACGAGAGCGCACAACCAGTTGAGCGCGCGACACGAGAGACGCACCCCAGTTGAGCGAACACCGCAAAATGTGTGATTTACCCGCAGCTACACAGACAGAACAAAATTCTGCGACTCATCGGATGGAAGCATTGGTGATATTTAATTGATTGAATATGCCTTTAATAAAAAATAAAAATAAAACAGGTACGACTCTTTTTTACCAATTGTTTACTGACATCGGAGAGAAAATGGGGCAGGGGAGTGGGCCAACGCATATAGGTACCAGGAGAAAGGTTGCAGTTGAGTGGAGCAGTGAAGTCGATAAGATTTCTTCTGATGCGGTGCGCCTCTATTTATATACGATAAATGGTTTACTGCTATATTTGGTGTGTTCTTGACGGGCATTTGGGCTCCGATCTATTTGGTGTGGCTACCTAGACGTCCCTCGCATAAGTTTAAATGGTATTCTGACGTCCATGTCCGATCACCGCTAAAAAGTATAAGTAAAAAGCTCATCGGAAAAGAGCTCAGCGCAATGTTATCGGATGCAGATCTTTCCAGCCTTTTGACGGATACGGAAGCCTCCCTGCAAATCTGTGATATACAAATCAAATAACTAATGAAGCCTTCATTAGTTCTTTTATTTAAAAAATGTTAGAGAAAAAGTAAAAATAAATTAGAAAAGAAAACATTTGCAGCTTGACTCTATGCTAGGTCAGCTGCAATGTTTTATTACTGCTGCAAAAATGCACACTACAGATATTCTTTTTTTTTTACTGGCTGTTGTGCAACGCTTGGTTTGTCACGCAAACATTTCGTCAACTCATTTCGCAATGCCACTGCTAAATTCCGCGGCATAAACCCTGCCAATTTTACACAAAACACGCGATGCCCGAACAAGTGGTGGGTCGGGTCAGGCCCTCGCGCTATGGACTGGTTGTGCGCTCGTGACGGGCGCTCTGAGTCTAGAGAAACGCGAGCTATCGAGAGTTTTCGCGACCGCGTTTCCCCTCCGCTAAGCCTCCGCAGCACGAAGAAGCCGCTACTGCGCGCCTGCGCCGCCCATAGCTTTGACTGTAGAGTTCCGGGTATCGTGGCGGGTTGCGGAGAGCGTTGCGGACGGGCGAACCATCTACGAAAACTCTATGTCGCTGCGCTCTCGGAGTCGCGCGCGCTAACATCGCCGCGCTCTCGAATCGCGCGCTCTAACGTCGCGGCGCTCTGGTGTCGCCCGCTCTAACGTCGCGGCGCTCTGGTGTCGCGTGCTCTGGCTGTCTGTCGCTCTGGTGCTCGCGCTAACGTCGCAGCGCCTACTGTCGGCGTCTAATGTCGGCGCTCAAGTGTCGTGCGCTCTAGTGTTGTACAGCCCTTTCAGGGACTCAGGAATAATAACCGCTGCCGCTTTAAAAAGTAAGGAGGTTGCGGAAAGCTGCTGGAACGTCAAATTATGCCGCCAACTCTGCGGTTCAACATCTAGCGTTCGAGCTCTATCATCTCGCTGAACTTCTGCTTGACAAGGCATGTTTCCTATATTTCGTTTCACCTGTAGGTCAAGTGTGGCCGATGTTATAGTCGAAGGGTCAATCAAACAACTCAAAAGCGCAACGTCAAGGCGATGCTCTGTGCTTGATAGGACTAGCCGGCGGAGAAGGCACGAGGGAGGGACGGCGAATACCGGCTGGTCATATCAGTGCAGACAGCACGCCATGACGTTGAACCCTTTCGCTAGTTTGATTGGCCCTCGTTGCAAAACATCGGCCGCGCTCGAACCTAAGCTGAGGCAAGTATCATCTGCGTCTTTGGCGCATCGGAACGCTAAGAGGGGCACGCCAATCAAAGGGCGATACAGAGAACGCGTAGATAAGGGCGCGATGACAAAGCAGCGAAGCCGGCGCCAACATTGCGCGAAGTCGGGGAACAAACGCTCGAAGTTCGCGAAAGCAGACGAACTGTACACCGTATTGGCGACGAGATATTTTGGTGGCGCCATCTTACGGGCGCTCTTTAACATAGCAGGTAGGACGCGAACCGACGACGCGCTATGTAATAACGGGGAGTGGCTAGGCTAGTTCGCATCTATGCCGATTTAAAACGGTTTATTTATCAAAGACGCGTGCTGCAATTGTTTTGTGATTGATCTTTCTAATGAATAAGAGCGCCTCGAGGTTGCTTTGTTACCTGAAAGTGAAAACTTTAGAACGTTCAAAAACAAGGCTGCAGCTTCGCATTACAGATTGCGCGGCGTGCGTCAGGGTTATTCACAGTTTTTCTGGTTCTTTTTCTTTTTCGGATCTCTGGAGGCTTCTGTGAAAAAGGTTTTGGAATCAGCAAAGTAAATGACATATTTGTCATCTTAGCTGTGCACGCGCGCACAGGTGTGTTGTAGTACGCCACACACTGGTTTGCTTAGCCATGTGGACCTCGCCGATACCGACGCTTCTATCCATGTGTGACTCGCTCGTCAGCAACTAACACTCAGTTCCCCGTTTTTTGAATATATGGCAAATACGTTTGTCACTCATGACTTCTGCTCGAAAGAAAATCCGTCATTTTCATAACTTCTAAAATTGTCGGTCATGGCCCGGCAAATTCAGCCGATTCATTAATTTGTTCTATCATATTTATGCCATGAATTGTTTACAAATTTATAATGGATCGCTCAGAAGTGCATCGCGCATTATGCGGAAATCTTCGGGTCCGCAATATTAAACATTCAAATGGGAGCAATCCCTGCGGGTATATACCTCTTTTCTCGGGACGCTGAAGTGTCACCGACTTACTGAGATAAGCATAGGTCGGTTTTAATAAAGTTGCCAATAACTGGTCACGTTCACCCAATTTTCTTCACATCTGTTTTTTTTTTTCTTTTTGACAGTTGCTACCTTAAACATATGTACACAAACGACATCTGTATCGTTGATTCGTGCTGTCAGTCATTCCGTGGGGAATGTCGTCACCGGCAGGAGACGTGGTGAAGTTGAGCTCGGCGGCGACTTGAGAGCGACCCGCGTCGTTCTCTGCGTACACCTTGGCCCGGTAGCGCGTGTAGGGCAGCGGGTCGCCTGAAGCCGAGTCATCCATGTCCGCCGTGGTGTGGTTCACCAGCCTGCTCTCCCACGGGTCGGCGCTGTCCAGTTCCAAGTAGTAGCGGCGCACGACGCCGTTGGCAAGTTCACAGGGGACAGGCCCCCCCAGAAGATCACGTACTGCGTCACCAGTTCCCTTGGAGTAGTTGAGGGCCGTCGGGGTTCCGTCGGGAACTGTAGCCTGAAACATCAGACATCCCAGGCAGCACAAGATATTGTGCCAACATTGGTCTCAGCATGGTTAAGATGGCCCCATATGGGCCCAGCTTGACCAGTCTACAGCCAGCATTCATGATGCTGGCACTAAACTGGCTACATGTCGGCAACATTTGCCGTTGTTGCCAGCGTCCAACCAATATCGGGGCATCCCGGCTACATGACGGCAACATTGGCCGTTTCTGCCAGCTTCCAAAAGATATTGCTGCATCCCGGCTACATGACGGCTACATCACGGCAACATTTGCCGTTATTGCCAGCGTCCAACCAATATCGCGGCATCCCGGCTACATGACGGCAACATTGGCCGTTTCTGCCAGCTTCCAAAAGATATTGCTGCATCCCGGCTACATGACGGCTACATCACGGCAACATTTGCCGTCATTGCCAGCGTCCAACCAATATCGCGGCATCCCGGCTACATGACGGCAACATTGGCTGTTTCTGCCAGCTTCCAAAAGATATTGCTGCATCCCGGCTACATGACGGCTACATCACGGCAACATTTGCCATTTATGCCAGCTTCCAAAAGATATTGCTGCATCCCGGCTACATGACGGCTACATCACGGCAACATTTGCCATTTCTGCCAGCTTCCAAAAGATATTGCTGCATCCCGGCTACATGACGGCAACACTTGCCGTTTCTGCAGCCAACTTCTAAACGATATTGCTGAAAATATATGAAGTTCTATCCTCGGTATATTTAAAGGGTATATCGGGCTGTGTTTTGCAACACCGAATGACGGCACTGCAGTGACTGCACCAGCCAAATCGCGGCAACATCGCCGGGATTCTTCCATGTTCTCGCAATATTTAGACACAGAAGCATTTTTGCCTATAAAACCTTAACCATCACACTTTAAAACCTCAATTGATTGATGTTTCTTTCATCTCAGAGCGCAGCTCTTAGGCGCCCGTTTCCGGGTTGAGCGGCGTCGCCGTCGGCGTAAAGGCCCATACGCACATTCACGTTTGAACGCGTTTGGGTGCGTTGCGGCGTCCTTGCGGCCAGGAGCGTCCGCTTGCGGGGCGACGCAAGCGAGTAGAGACTCGCTCAACTTTCCGAAGCGTTGCGGTGCGTTCGACCAATCAGAAGCCGAGAGAGGAGAGGAGGGTGACGTGTTCGCTCGCGCCACTCGGCCGACTCGGCGAGACGTATCCGGTTCTCCGCTCGCAGAACTTGCTTTTCCGTTTTAGGGGAACGGTGGGGAGTGTATTTCCCAAGGCTGCAATGGTTCAAGCTTGACAAAACGTCGGGGAAGTTAAGATCGAACACTTCCACGATGTGGCTGTGCGCCGCCATGTTGCCTTGGATTTCGCTTACTATTGGTGAGCAGATAGCAACGATAGCGCGTTCTTATTGGCTCTTGACTGCGGTTGACTGCGTGTCAACGCAACTGTGCGTACAAGTTTGGCGCAAGCGCTCTTCGCAACGCAACGCGCCCGCTTGCCGCTACGGAACGCACCGCGCTCAAACGCGAATGTGCGTATGGGCCTTAACAGTGAAGCGTCGGCGTAACGCTTTTTCGTGACGCGCCACGAAAAAGCGTCACGGCGACGCGTTACGTGACGCCGAGGCGTCACGAGAAAGTGTTACGCCGACGCGTCACGCGACACCAAGGCATCACGATAAATCGTTACGCGACGCCGACACGTCACGAACAAGCGTTACGCTGACGCGTTACGCGACGCCGAAGCATGATGAAAAAGCGTTACTCCAACGCGTAACGCGACGCCGAGGCGTCACGAGAAAGCGTTACACCGACGCGTTACGCGACACCGACGCGTCAAGAAAAAGTGTTACGGCGACACGTTACGCGTCATGAAAAAGAGTTACGCGACGCCGACGTGTCACGGAAAAGCGTTACGCCGACGTGTTATGGTTACGCCGACGGCGACGCCGACGCGTTCCGAAAAGCGTTACACCGACGCGTTACGGCTAGCCCGACGCCGACGCGTCACGAAAAAGCGTTACGCTGACGCGTTACGGTTACGCCGACGGCGACCGTAACGGTAGCCGTAACGCGTCATCGTGACGCGTCGCAGTCGGCGTAACCGCACGGTACATAATGCACCGCGGTGAAGCGCGCGTTGGATTATGGGACGTCTCCCATAATGCACCAAGCGGGAGGTAGGAGGGGGAGGAGGAGGGACGAGAAAGAGAAAGAGCCAGGAGGAAGAGGGCTTTCCCCTGAAAGCTCCTCCCGCCTCCCCTCTACCTACGTCACTGGTGTATTGTCGGCGGTACGGGGTCTTGAAAATCTCAAAACAACCCGCTTTTATGAGCCGCGCAACACGACCAAAATTTCAGACCAAAAATAATACAAATACTTTTTAAGCAAAAATAAAAAAAAAACTTGAAACAAATATCCAATAATTAAGTAAGCCTTTTTTTTTGCACATAAGTTGATGTCATAGGCGTAGACTATGGGGGGCAACGGGGCTCGTGCCCCCCCTGGTGAGATCCAGGGGGGCAGAGCCCCTCCGGACCCGGGCCTTGATCTTTTTTTTTTTTTTTGCTTGTGTTTGTTGTTAGTTTGTTTTTGGTAATTTGTATTTTGTCTTAAATGTATAATACTTCACCCATGTTTGTGTACCACACAATAGAACGCTAAGTTGTTTGTGGGCACTGGAAAATAAACCATTATTATTATTATTATTATTATTACTATTTCCGAGACGCTGTTTACGTGCCATGTAACGAGCTTCTAGTAGTAGGATGTAAACAAAATAACGCCCACGTTGCCTTTATTGACAAAATACGTGGGAAATGTAATCCCAGCGTGCTTGCGTTAGCTTCAATCTCCAGTTCTGGCGAAAACATAACGCGCACCCCCCCCCCTTCCCCCGCCCCCCGGGGAACTTCTCAGCCTGCCCCCCCCCCCCCCCCCCGGAAAGTGGAAAGTCTACGCCGCTGGTTGATGTAGATTTTAATCAGCAAAAGCTGGGACATTATGTCTGCTCTCCCCAAAAATTGTCTTCAAACTGCGTAGAGAACACGATTAAAGGGGTTATGACATGCCAAAAATAAAATATCAGATAACTATACTGCTAGGACCCATTGTATGTTCCTATAACCCTGCTAAATTTGTTCTGAAAATGGTGCGATAGTTTCATGGATAAATCGATTTATGTGCGGGTTCCTCGGAGGGGCAGAGCCGGGCGGAGCTGGAGGCGGACTACGTAGCCTCCAGCGCGGTGTCTCCTTGCACGCACTCACAGACTTGGCTCTCTTGGCGTCTCGAGCCGCAGCTTAGTTCCTCGTTTACCTTCCACGTTTCGAGCATGCGGTCCGTGACGATTATGTCTGCGGCATCGCTCGCCTTGTTAACGTGTTCGACCTTGAGCGCAGTAGCGATAAGAGTGATTGCTATCAAGAGATGTTGGAAGCTGTTCATTTTGACTGCGACCCGCTGGCGACCAGCTCCAGCGACGACGAGTTACGGACAAACTCGCCGTGGTCACCGTCGTCCAGGTATATCTCGCAGGCGCATGCAGGGTGGAAGGTCAACGGGCTGGGGGCGAGAGCGAGAAAAGCTTTCGCGTTACCGAGTTGCGTGAGCGGTTTTGATCGTATCGCGGCGCAGAGAGCTTGGACGATCATGGGGGCGCCTAGAATGAGAGAGCGTTCATGGTCACGTGGTTTATAAACACCATGGTGAGACTAACTCAGCAGTGTTGCCTGGTCGCCAGAAGAAAATGATAAAAATTCGTAAATTGAATATTGCAATTACCAGCTCTAAAAATCGCGTTACTTGGTGTAAATACTAAGTAACCTATGAGCATTTCATTTCAAGAATAATCTATTCGTTTAATTTTCGTGTCATAACCCCATTTAATGATTACGGTAGTGACACCGGCTATTGAAATATAAACTGCAATGCGGAGGGCAAGTTCGTCTGCTTCTCGCGCAGGGGGTAGCGGTGACGTCAGAACGCCGAGCCCTGATTGGCTGATCGCGGTCCCCTATCTGAGCGTCGTCTGCTCCTTTGCAACGTCGTCTGCTCGCAACGTCGTCTGCGTCTGTCTTACCTTTCCTGCGACTTTTGCAAGTGGAGAGGCCAGATTCACGAAACTATCTTACGCCAAAAATATGCGTAAGACAAAACTTAAAAACAAATTCGTATTCACGAACCGAAATTTTCGTAAGTTTTGCGCAGGTTACGACAAAATCCTACGACAGCTCCGAAGCTACGCACTTGTTACGATCAAATCAGCATGGCCGACAGCGTCGCGGTCGCTGCGACCAACGGACGTTTATTTTTCTACGTGCGCTTCTCTCGCGTCCCGACTTCAAGCAGCAAGGAAAAAGTAAAAAGTACTTGAACCAGACCACGACGAACAAGAACGCTGGATCCACAAACACCCGGGAAAAGCTCCAATGGCCACGATTCCACCGACACCGACCAAGCGAACTCGGCAGATAGGCCTAGCAGCCACTCCGACTCGGTGACCGCCTGCCCACGACCGGCTGGCGTGCTGAATGGATTGTGCCCGCGCGACCCTTGTGAACCCTTCCCGTATTATTCTGTGATCACTGACCTCAATTTTAGATTAAGAGGTCAATCTCTTCTTCTTGTCATCTCCTTGTTTTCCGAGGCAACGGTGACTCTCGCCGGTGAAAAAGCGGTGAATATCCGACAGACGCAGGAGAGGTAAAAGAGCCATCGCTTTGACGAGCAGACGTAAAGCAGAACTGCGCCAACCCGCCGACGCCGTTAAAGAATGAGGAGTCTTGCCGCACACGAAAGGGGGAAAAAAGTATTTGGGAGGGAACTTGCGGACACTAACACGCTCACTCTCGGTTCTTAGCAAACAAACCTCGGCGTCTCGGGACACCTCGCCAGTGAGTACTTTGACTTCCCTCCTTGATGCGCGTCTGCTAGTTGTTCGACAAAAACAACGAACCGCTCGAGTTATTTCGTCTGCCTTCTCTCAAAGGCGAAGTCGAGCTCGCTCGTAAAGACCTGCACTTGCAAAAGTCGCAGGAAAGGTAAGACAGACGCAGACGACGTTGCAAAGGAGCAGACGACGCTCAGATAGGGGACCGCGATCAGCCAATCAGGGCTCGGTGTCCTGACGTCACCGCTACTTCCTTTCTCATGCGCAGAAGACGAAAATGAGCCCACTTGCGAGGCGTATAGAGTTGGGTCGAAACCGAAACTATATGTACGGTGGAAAAGCGCCAAAAAATACACGAACAGAGAGAAAGACAGCAGGACAGGGCGCACTCTCAACTAAAGTTTATTTGAAAAGTACACACATATATACCCGGCAGGCATACTTATCGTCACTCATCTGAGACCAGCCCCCGTTTCAAAACTCATATTTATGGCTAGTCGTATTTCAATCCATTGCTTCGTTCCAATCCAAAGCCACAAGCAGCCTCCGGATTGTTGTCCGTCCGTACAGACAAAGGCCTGTCTGAACGTGCGTTGGTGAAGTCCTACTTCAGGTAAGTTTTGCCAATTTCATATTTATAACGCATTCCCGAAGTTTATCTACATATGCTGAACGATCTTCCGAACACCGTAGCTCACGTTGCCACCGTAATTCGGATGATGTTCAACTTTTTTCGACGCTTGAGCGGTCTCCGCGATTTCGTGTCGCTGGCCCGAGGCGCCGTCGCGTAAACGATCGCTATCACTTGTCGAGGCTGTTCGTTGAAACCTTTCGTAAATTCTAGCCGCTATCTTGAGAATCCCGTGGAGCACTGTGTGATACCGGAGCACTGCAGGGACGCTGATCAGATTGTTTCGAAAGTTCGCGTTGTTGTCGGCCGCGTTAAACTGATCTGTGCTGTCAAACGCTTAGATTCGGATCTTGACGCCTTGGATGTGTTCGGTACGGCGACACGCGTGAAGAATTGGATGGTTTTTACTTTGACCTGTCGTGTCGTCCTTTCTCACGTTAGCGGCAGCATATCTCTCTCTAGCGGGCACAGGCTTTTTGCGCCGCGTCCAGCGGGATGGCATGGCTTGGGTGCTGGCGTTTGGCGGGTTGCGGCGGGTTCATAGAACACACTCCTAGCTGGGCGTCGTAGCGCTCGCGTACGGCGTTTGCTCCGCGCCGGCCTGCCGTGCGTGTCGTCGGTGGGGGGGGGGGGGGGGGGGGGGGAAGAAGGGGGGATGGGCGGGCCTAGTGTAGTGTTGCTTAAAAGTGTTGCCGGGACCCCGCGCCGGCCTGCCGTGCGTGTCGTCGTCGGGGGGGGGGGGGGGGGGGAGGGAAGGAGGGAGGGAGGGAAGGGAAGGGGGGATGGGCGGGCCTAGTGTAGTGTTGCTTAAAAGTGTTGCCAGGACCCTGTTAAGCTCGCCGTTTCTGTTGTTTTCTCCCTTACTGGCCCTTGCATATGTGTCTAGCCTTGCGAGCCACCCGGAGTACTACTACTGTCGCTAATAAAGATTATTATTGTTTGCCTTAGTGGCGTTTTAATTTACCCCGGTCATATTCGTGACTTCTAGAACCCGGGGGTGCACACATAGTTTACATGGCTGAGGAAAGAGGTTAAATGATTTGATTAAAATGCTCTGATCTGGTATAGAATGTGTAGTGGTACGAAGGTTGCTGTGGAAAATCGCACACCTGGCAGGTGCTGTTGCTTACATAGTGGCGAGGTTGCAATGGAAACTCGCACACCTGCCAGGCGCTCTCGCTTGTACAGTGAAGACACATTCAAATCAAGGAGATCCAGCTTTGAAGGCTCCCTACTTCAGCTTTTGAATACTTGAGGTTCTGTTAAAGTTGAAGGGAGTCTCTTAAAACATTTTTGGAACCATGTCCAAGACCCAATGCTGGGTACAAGTTTAGTCTAAAGGCTGGTCCACACTGTTGCTACCGGCTAGGACTGAGTCCGACAAAACCAGTCTTTAAGGCTCTTGTGACAGCTTATGACCATGCTGCGCAGCAGCAATGTTAGTCGTAAGCAACTTAAAACACTGTTTTGTTCAACTTGGTCATAGTCGGTTGCAACAGCGTGAACCAGCTTTAAAACCTTTTAGGTGCATGTAATCAACAGTAGCTTCAGGATAAACTTGCGCATCGTACTACCTTAAAGTCTTTTGACCACATCTCCAGTGTTGATTCTTGATTTGTATCCCAGCACTACAGAACACGTCAAAAGGCTTATTGATTGCTGTGCATGTGCCTATCAAGCGAGCTGTGCTATTTCTAGGTGGTGTTTAATTTGTTTTGAAGTTCCCAGGATTTTTAAGGTACCAGTATGTATCTAAGCTCCACTTGCACACTGTTCTTAATACAATTACTTTTTGCAGAAGGTAATTTTTCTTATTTGGTTGAGTTTAATGGTGGTGTCATCATGGTCTTTGCACTGTCGACGACTAGAGAAGCGTAATGTTGCGTTTGTTCTTTTGTTGATCTGTGAAGCAAGTTCTGGTTTCTTTTTGTTCCAGAATGTCAGTCGGAGTCTTATGCGTGATGTTGCAGGAAGTCTCTGTGATGACGAAAAAACTGCAGGTGACTAGAAGGTGCCGATGAGCTACCAGTCCGGATAGCAGCTATCAACTCTGCAAGGGCCTGCAGGCGTATCGGGCCCCACCCGTTTCTCTACTGCCATTCAAGACAGGATGTTTTGTAAAGGTGAAACAGGGCCCATGCACTGCTTCCGTAGGGCCCTGCTGGATTTATCTGACATTTTGTTTTTCCAAACAACCAACTACATTACACACTGTAAAATACCGAACAAACGCCCCTCTAAATTGGAGATAATCATTGAGAGCTGGGGGATGGGCACTTGGTAGGTACGGTAGTTGTTAGGTGTCCATGATCAGGTGGTCTCTTGCTTGGTCTGACCACAGAGTTACGAATAGCTGCCGTTTGCGAAGCTAGTTAATTGCGCAAACTAAAAAAAAAAAAAACAAGATGTGAATGGTTTTTTTTTTTTTTTACAAAGAAGCATTCTAAAAAGGGCTTGATTAGCATTGGCTTGTGTTTGTTACAAAAGCCTTTAATTTACTCTTCTGAGTTAGAACAAAACAGCTACCTGTCTTGTCTTAGACACAACTTTCTGTGGCAATAAAAAGAAAGCTAGGGAGGGGAGAGGCAGGCAGTGCTAATGGCTCTGTGTTAGCGCACCACATAGTGCTGAACTTCTTTTGGTCTCGGTTTTAGTTTGAGTTTTGGCATGTCAACCACGCAGTTGCTCGAGTGCATCTTTTTTGTACGAGGATTGCAGTTGAGGGAGTTGAATTGGGATTGCCAAGCATGCAGGCACATTCACATCTCTTTATTTTCGGGTTACCCTGCAGTGCCCGAAGGCATTATTGCAGGGGGGGGGTCAGTCGTGAAGTCAGTCAGTCAGTCAGTAGTCAGTCGTGAAGGTAGAAATACACCCGTGCATATGTGCCAAGAAAAAACAAGAAACGCAAGTACACAGGTAAACACACTCAAAAACAAAATCGAGCCCAGAATAAGATAAAAGCCACATTGGTTGCTCACATTCTAGGTACCTGCCAACGTTCCATGTTTTTGGACGTAAGCCAACACTTTGACTGAAGCACTCAGTCAGAGTTACAAGGTATATTTTGCCATGGTCAATCTCCTAAAATTTTAGTTGTCTTGCAACTGATGCAGAGGGGCAGCGTCGATTCAGGAAATGCTGCAGATTTCATCATCGTAGACAAGCGCCGAAAAAATAGACTGGGACAGAAAGTTGACGTAAACACTGGCAAACTCGCAACTAGCATTTAATGAAAAAACAATCTCTTATATAGCCGCGAAAAACGTCAGTCATTACTACAACCGGTGTAGCCCTCTATTAAGAAATTCATATTCTTTTGCTGATAAGGTTATAGATCTGTCACTTGTACACCTGGTGCCTTTGGCTTTAATCTCAAATGCCTCGTGTAGCTCTCTAGATACTTTATCTGGGGTTCTGGCCAAAAACCTTATGTCGTCAAATGACTGGGAGCAAAGGCAGCGGCTGCAGTGCCTTGCCAGATGTCCTGATGGGGGTTGCTCGTGTTGCTGCGTCATGTTTGTGGGCGCAGTCGTTAAAGCATCGACCTGTCTGACCAATGTATACAGAACCGTATGTCATTGGGATTTCGTACACAACTCCGGTCGTGCATTCTGTGCATTTTATTGTGGTGTTTTGTTTTGCATTTTTCTTTTGCAAGGGCAAAGTTGGCGGCTGCAGCGGCCATGCACTGCAGCCTCTGCCCTTGCTCCCGTCGTTTGATGACACCAAATTTTTCGCCAGATCCCTAGGTGAAGTATCTAGAAAGCTACACGAGACATTTGAGATGGAAGCCAAAGGCACGAAATGTACAACTGACACATCCATAACCTTATCGGCAAAAGAATATGAATTTCTCGATAGAGGGCTACACCGGTTGTAGCCATGACTGACGTTTTTCATGGCTATTTAAGAGATTGTTTTTTCAATAAATGTTAGTTGCAAGTGCGCCAGTGTTTACGTCAACTTCTTGATCCTGTCTATTTTTTCGGCGCTCGTCACGATCATGAACCAACTGGCCCGAATTGCAACACTAATAATATTCATCAGCACTGCAGTGATTTTTGAGGTCATTCATACGTCTTCTGGTGCTGAAAAATTATCGTAGGGACGTGATTTACCAAATTAAAAGCACACACACACCACGGCGCAAAGTCAGATTTCGTTTGGATTGTATTCAGTCACGGCTGGCTCTAGGGGTGGTCGGTGGTGCACCACAGCTCAGAACACGTGTAGCTTAAGATTACGCTGCAGAAACCAGAGGTCCTGGGCATTATCCCCACCCCTGCTCGCTAATCAAGCGGTATACGGAAACAACTGGGAGTCCCGGTTCCCACTGTCCCACTTGTCGTATATGTTCCACACCACATGCTCAGTTGGTTTTCACATTTATTGGTTGCCAAACTCTGTAAAAATCCTACACGGCAAACAAAGGGCGAGCTCACAGAGTGTACCGACAATACACAACACCGATGATGCCCAAGATGCACATGATAAAGACGCCATCTTGTTTTGCGGGGAACTAGAAAACCCATGGCAAACTTAAATCAAGAAAACACAAAAGAGCTAAAAAGAAAATGCTGTAAGTTTGCTACATCCTGGCTAATGTTATGCTAACATTTTAAAATCCAAGCTAAACGGAACTATTTTTTTTATTTTTTAATTGGACAGGTTACACCCAGGAAATTATTATGGTTGAACTATATTCAGCTGTGCAGTGAAACGGCGTGCTTTGGCTTTCTGGCTTTGGCTCCATTGCCACGGAAAGTTGTTTCTAAATATATCACTTTCTGGCTCTTCTCGATTCTCTACCCCTTATCCTCCTCTCCTGCTTTGCCGCTCTACCAGTTCTATCCCCATGCTCTCTGCGAATCGTGGAGATAACCGCCCATGGCGACAGGGCGGATGGTTTCTCCTACATATTTTTTTTAGCTTGCTTAAAATAGGGGAGTAGGCATTTAATATCTCTTTGGATGAGTTGAAATGTTTCAAAAGTGGGGGTTGAGCGCTTACTCCGACACTGGTGCACGTTTGGTGTTTTACGGTGGCTTTACGGTGTGGTGTGTTGCTACTGGGTGTCCCAAGGAGCGGCCAGGCTCTTTAAATCTACTACAAAATTCGGTTTCTTAACCTATCGCGCTACGACTTTGTGCAGCCTTGCCCACAGATGTTGCATTTTTCTGGTAAAATTTGCGAACACCGAAGTTACCCGAGGAAAAGTGAAGAAGGAAAAATGCTTAGCTCCTATGGAAACGCAGCAAAGCCACCGGTCTTCAAACAATACTGCGCCATTTCGCACGGGAGACAAGAGATGACGCAAGCGGTCGCCATGCCAACTGCCGCCGACGAACGAGCGTCCGGCACCGAGAGCCGGCGTCTTTAGCAGACAATCTTTTCGACTCAAAAGCGGCACGAGCTTTTTTGATATCAGTTGGCAATGCATTTTTTTATCATCCTTACTAATAAAACATTGAATGGACACGTAATCGATTAAAAAATGGTTTGTCGGGATATATTGACTGTTTTTTTTGGGTACCGATGTCGTCTGCTTTGCAGTTCCTTGTTAACGCGCCTTTTTATGTTTCTGCGACTGTCGCCGCCTACGGAACGCACTCCGCTTTTGAGTCGAAAAGATAGTCCGCTAAAGAAGCCAGCTTTCGGCGCCGTATGCTCGTTTGTTGGCGCAGTTGGCATCGCTACCGCTTGCGCCATCTCTTGTCTCCCGTGCGAAACGGCGCCGTATTGTTTGAAGACCTTTGGCTTTGCCGTATTTCCATAGGAGTTAAGCCTTCTTCTTTCCGACGTTTTCCTCTGGTAAGTTCGCTCTTTGCAAATTTTACAAAAAAAAATGCACCATCTGTGGGCAACGCTGCACAAAGTCGTAGCGCGATAGGTTAAGAAACTGAATTTTGCGGTAGATTTAAAGACCCTGGCCGCTCCTTGATACACCCAGTAGCTACCGCATATGTGTACAGGTGATTCATGCAGTTGTTAATGACCATTGGTGCCGAAGTCAATCTTGTGCAGGGTGTCTATGAACTGAAAAAACGGTAATGTTGAGAAAGTTGGCGATTGGAAAATTGTGAAGATTTCCACCCTAATCACCATCGATCAGGGAAATTCAGCCTTCCTTTGTCTGAATGTCTGCAAAAGACGCGTGTGGTGTGACACGTAAACCTTTCTACTCAGGAACTCAGCCAGCCTGCCTATGTAAATCTCTGCTTGGAAACTAGAGTCTTGGGAGAATTCAGAGATACAATTTCTTCTTGAAATGTATGAAAAAGACAAACTTTTTTACTCTAAATGGACTGCTGCTGCTTGTGGCAGCTTTGTGGAATGCTTTCATAGTGCAAGAGCTTGTTTCTATACCTACTCCAGTTGCTCCTGAATGGACTTTCCATGGGATTTTTTTACAGGTTGTGAACATCATGGCTGTTCAGGTAGTTTCTGCTGCGTGGGAGAGAATATCCCTCAGCTTGACAGTCCATAGAAGCTTTAGCAGCCAGGATTTTGAGTGTTGCGAGAGCAATGACACTTGCCTTTAGCTCATATTTTTTGCCAAAAGTTGTACAACCAACTGCCAGGGTTCTCTCATTCGACAGCAGGACATGCCGGCTACTGTGGCGTCATTTAGTGTTGTCGCTTAGAGACCACTTTTAATGCATGGGTGGTATAGAATGCTAAGGAACGCAGAGGCGCATTCCGGACACCATACCGTAGCATCTGCTGCTGGGATGTTCTGATTGGTTCTCATTGCAGTCATCACAATTTCCTGATTATGTTTCTTTTCTTCAGTGGGAGCTCATGCAGGTGGCACTGTGCACAGAGGGACAGAGTGGCTGACAGTGAGCTGCCCAAGACAAGCTGCTGGCTCTCGTGACCATCTCCGAAAGCCTCTGGATGGGCTAATTGACAGACGTGCCTGGACATATATAAATGGTAAACACAAACTAGACTACCTTTTAATTACACCTTGGTCTAACGGCTGTAGCTAGGATACCGTGTATGGCTGCTAGAATTGAACTGGATATGCTAAGCGGCACATGTTCCCAAGTAGGGACACGCTGGGACGCTTATCCGCAAACTCCGCTTCCCAATCCATGAGCCACCAAAGGCCCAGCCAAAGAGATCCCGATTCAAGTCAAAGTTTTCTGTTAATCTTGTTACTATCAGCGTTGTAATTGTTAGTTAAAATTTAAAATAACGGAGATAAAGACTAGCAAAAGTGACGTCATCAGCAGGGTCCAATAACCCTTGCTCACCAATAGGCTGACTTGGGGATGCCAATGGTGACGTCACGAAGCTTTGGACCGGTTACAGGTGGAAGAAAGGCTCAATGCATGCCCTGCTATAATCGCTGCACATATTTTTCAAAATAAATGCAGTTTACGTGGACTTTTGCCCAACTTAAGTGTGATTACTGAATTAACGAGCCGAAATGCTATAGAAGTCTGCTCCTAACTCAGATTTCTTACAAAGTGCTTCGGGTTCTCTTTAATGCTAGTTTGACTTATTTGCACAAGCCTGTGCCAGTGCACAAACTAGAGCATATATATTGCTGTACTATTTTACATTTAATGCACTGCCAAAGGAAAAGGTTCAGATATCATTAAGCCCAAGAAGCTAAACCCTTAATTTGAATGTGACATACAGTAGACTCATTAATTCAAGCTCTAGGAAGTCACGAATTTTGTATAAATTATTGAAAGCTCGAATTATCAGAAGTTCATCTAAATATGTTGCAAGATAAATTATGATTTTCTATATGAATGGCTATACATACAAATCAGATATTTCATGATTTCCTCTGCACAGGTCCATTAATCATAAGCTGGTATGCTATTCATGAAACATTGGTAAAATTTATGACACAAGTTTATTCAAGCCTCAAAAATGTTGTTTATCAGGGACTGTTTAGACATCACATGACGCCTTGAAACAAAATTAAGTTTGTTCAACCAGCAAAAAAGTTGTCTGTTAGGGACTGTGAAGCAGGGACCCATGAGTAATGGAAACGGGCATTGTGCCGCAGTTTCTATAGCAACTTGTGTGAACACTGCGATATAAAGCCATGCCGGCACATCACAGCGTCCGTGCAAATTGATGTGGAAACTGCTGCGCGGCGCCCGTTTTTGCCGCTCATGTGTCCTCTGCTTCAGAGACGTATATAGAGATAGTTTAACCATTCATTAGGGTGTATAGAAGGCAAATGAGGAGGTGCCTTTGGCTTAAGGTGGGCTGGGCGTGTTCCAGAGTGTTTTCGCAAATTCGTATGTGGCCAACTAGCAGCCGCGCATAATATCCTGGCAGGGTTGTGAGAAAAAAAATAATAAGCTCGTCGGAGTACCTCTCGGTGACTGGGGTGCAGTGATGTTTTGATCGCGGTCATGCAAAATCACGGTGGAAGATGTAGAAAATATTAAAAGCGTGCGCGACCAGCTGAACGATTGACGTAATCCGCACACCAGGCATCGAAGCGGTCAGACTCCATTTGAGCAAAACAGAAATCAAGCGGCACATTCAATTCTTACATCTTCTTGCATAACCATAATCGAAACATTGCGTGCACCATATTTTCAACCATGGAGAGTTACTACATTTAACTCTTACGCACTTATCAAAACCGTTTCTCGCTACCATGGCTAAGGGATTATTTTCAGCTTCTGGTTGGCCAAGAGAGATTGTCGAGCCCTCTATCTGCATCTGATGCAGGCCTTGGCTCTGCTTCCTCCTTTCATATACTAAGATCTGTATGTACGGCTGTGCTCTGCTTTAGCTCTGTTGAGTGCGTCTTACTGAGCACCAGTGCACCGCAGGAAAGCAACACCTGTGAAAGCAAGCTCGACAGGTGCTGCTTCTCCGCAGTGCACTGGTGCTCGGGAAGAAGTGCGCTCAACAGGGCTGCGAGAACAAAAAGTATGAATTACACGAAAACGTCGTTCAAATTAAGCGGCTTATGAATACATTGAAAACGTAGTGGGACAACCTAAGTTTTGAAATTTGTTTGACTTAACCAGAGGTATTAAATCTCAGAGTTTGAATTACCGTGAGCCTACTGTATACTCTAAAGGAGACAGTGGCGGATCCAAGGGGGGGGACGGGGCGGTCGCCCCCCCCCCCCAAACAAAATCTACCCCCCCTCCTCCCCCTTCTCCGAGGGCAATTTGCCATTTGCGGACCCCCAGGTGCACAAGAAAGAATGGGAGAATAGTATCCTTACGAATTTTCTGCCCCCCCCCCCCCCAAAACGGAGTTCTGGATCCGCCCCTGAAAGGAGATATGGCTCACTTGAATGTGCTTAATATCACTGAATGGTTATGCAAATTTTAATTTGCTAGTTTTATTTCTCAAGCACTTGTTGTGTTGGGTATTCAAATCAATAAAAAATTTTACTTTGGTTCAATTTATGGGAGGTTTGTTTTATATATAATCTGCAGTAGAAAGGTAGGGAGCTGGGCTAGGTAGTAAACACGTTGCTTGCTGATGTTAACGATGTATGTCATATACAGTTCGTTGTGATTGTGTATTGATTTCGAATCCTCTTTTGCTTTTTATTTCAGGCTGCCATTACATGCACCATGAAGATATCGAAGAGGTCTTCAATTGAAGGACAACTATAAGCACAAGCATGGAGGGGCATCTAGACGGCAAGCACAAGGACAACTGTAATGTAAAATTTCTCCTAACTTAAAGCAAGGCATGCCTTCTTCCAATAAAGGCATTGCGGCAAAACTTCTTAATTGGTTCTGTTTGTTCAGCTGTCATCTCTACGAACAGCTGATCTCACACAAACAAAATCCTGGCAATGAGTAGTAGAGGTTGTGTGCTCTTTTTCTTGTTGAACTCTTGTTGTTTTGTCTAAGGATAAAAAATTATACAAGTTAGTATATTGAATGACGGAGCTATGAACTACCCATACCAATCCGTACCCCAAAAGCTTCATGTGACTTCGGCTTGCTTGAACATGGAAGCTGTTCGCACTAAATAACGGAGCACTAGACCTTTCTGTCTTCTTGAAGCCCATAGCTATGAGCCATCTGCACCATCCTGCACCTCCAATACGTCAGGTGACACCCCTGGCAGAGGTATAGCCCTTCCAGGGGAGTCCCCTGATGTATCGGAGGTGCGGGTGGTACGGATGGCTTGTAAAATTTGCAAAGAACGAACTTACCTGAGGAAAAAGTAAAGAAAGAAAAGGCTTAGCTCCTATGGAAACGCAGCGACGCCACCGGTCTTCAAACAACACGGCGCCGTTTCGCAGATAGTTCACCTACACTTTTTCTGCACCGGTGCAGGAAGGAGGTGCAGATAAATCGAACGCCGCTACTGTCGTCTGCTATCAGTGCATTGGCGCCATGTTGGAGGCATTCGGCGTCTTATTGAGGCAGCAGTAGTGCCAAAGTATTAATAAGAAATTCTTCACCAACAGACGTAGAAAAAATTGTGAGCGGCTGCAGAGATCATAGAGCCGTCTTTGTATGACCACATTTTAGAATATTTTCTTGTTATACAATTGCAAAGGTTCTTCGCCTGACACGATGTGCAGTCCACAAACCTAGTTGGGGTACGAAGGTTTTCTGTCGAGATCATAGAGTTAATACAATAATCTAGAGTGAAAGGTCCCATACATCTACATGGCGCCCCCTACGGCGAACCGGGGTGACGTCACGGCGAGGACAGCATGTTTCCCCGACTCGCCCCGTTCGCCCTGTGGAGGCTGTTACGACATTAGCTGTCGGCGCGCTCGTTTCTATTTAATTATTTTGTGCGCGTTTTTCGTAGAAAGTGTACATTTCGATATGTGGCTTTATTGATGTATGGCCTGTAGCTGCAGGCGAAACTTCAACCAACATTTCAGGTATGGTTGACAGGGCAGGCAACGTATGAATCGCAACTGGTATATGAAAATGAAGACATATGGCCACAATTGCAGGAGCATCACTATAGAGTTACATCTCACACAATCAATGCTGCTGATGGTGTGAATGAATTTACAGGTCAGGTATACTATTTCGTGTTTCTTTTTCTGTTTTGTATTTCTGTTTCTAAACAAAAACGCCGAAGCAGAAAAGCTGCATGCTGCTCAAGCAACATGTTAAATACAGTGAGGGCCATGGAGAGAGAATCACAAGTGAGACAGCCCAAGTACAGGGACAAAGTAAAGAAAGCAGGAACATTATTTATATACATTGCTCGCACATTTGACCTTGCCTGGATTCGGATAGTATTTCAATGAACTTCACTGGTGTCAGTGGACTTCTTTATATCATCCCTCAAGTAATGTACAACAAACGTAAGCGAAGATGTCTAGCCCGTTATTAGTACCTTTGTCCTGAAGCTAAAATACCAGAAGCTTTTATCACACAAACTGTCACCCTTCACAGGTTTCACATTTTCTGCTGCTAGTGCAGCATCTACCACTGGACAGCCGTTCGAATGCTTGCTGTTCCTCCGGTTTTCCTCTGTTGTCAGATAGTTCAGCTGTAGTTAGTTTGGAGGCTGAGGAAGCTTTTGGGGACCTGCAGCAGTGACTCTTTTAATTGGAAATGACAATTCAAACTAAATGGTGTATTTTCCGAATACACAAGGCTGGAATAAAAGAAAATGTCATGAAAAAGTATAAACATTCCAAATTACGGTAGTATTGCTGCGCATATTTTTGGCAGTTCAATACATCTCATACCGGCAACTGGGGGAAATTCGGCCGTTTTTCCTGCTGCCACACAAACTAAATTCCAGTAATTGTGTATCGTCTAAAAAATTAAACATGTTTGCATACGTGTACGAACTATATAATTGATTCACGAAGAAGCTATATTTATGTAAAACAACTCTGTTCTGCGAGCACTTCAAAGGCCTTCAGGCCCAGGGCCTTTAAAGCATCTGCGAACCAGCGCATGCAGAGAGGCACGCGCAGAGTCGGGGTCGCGAGCTAATTTGCTGACCAAAGGCCTTTGATATAAATGCCATTTGATATGTCTGCAAAGCGGGGTGTAATATTCTTTTAAATCATGAACATGCAAGGAACAGAACTCCAGCGTCTGAAACACTTACGCCGCCGCTTCACCGACCCCTCGCACGATCGCCTTGTGCCATGTGGACCGACAGGGAGAGGGAGAGAGTAAACATTTATACGCACCCAAAAAATCGTCCTGGGTCATTTTCTTTACCACCTACCGGCCAGCACGTTCTTAACGTGCTGAACTAACCGCTCATTCACACTGAAAGCGGATCCGCGTTCGCAAAGC
The DNA here is from genome assembly GCA_037355805.1 of Ixodes ricinus. Classification (NCBI taxonomy): domain Eukaryota; kingdom Metazoa; phylum Arthropoda; class Arachnida; order Ixodida; family Ixodidae; genus Ixodes; species Ixodes ricinus. The sequence continues at coordinate 113,707 of JAZHYW010007536.1, forward strand.
GGTTGCGAACGCGGTTGCATAAAGATCCAGTACAATTGCACGCGCACTTGATGTCATCGAGTGCGCGTGCAGTTCATGCTGGATCTTTGTACAACCGCGTTCGCAACCGCTTTGCGAACGCGGATCCGCTTCCAGTGTGAATGAGCGGTAAGAGCAGCCAGAGGATTAGTTCGGTCCCGGCAGAGGGATTGGCCCACTCCTCCCAAGTGTTTGTAGCGATGTTTTAGTTGTGGCAGCTACGTTGGGGCAGTCCCATAGCTGATGGGCATTGCTGGGGTACCGCCCGAAGGTGCTGCACTGTGGTGTGCCTTTTGCGCCGCTGATGTAGTGTCTAAGGTGTTCAGTCATGAGGCTTGTAGTCTGCGCTCTCCGCACTATAGTTGAGTCTTCTCTGTTTAGTAGGTAAGAGGGGCTGTTTAGTAATGTTTTGTTTTCTAGGAGCTCTTTAAGTGTCCTCTTTCTCTGTTTATGCATAGATGCCTTATGAATGTAGGGGTCGTAGGAATGGGGCCATGGAATGGGGACGCCCGGATTGAGGTTTCCGCAGGCGAGCTCATGGGCAAGCTCATGGGCAAGCTCGTTCCCCTTATGCCCTGATGCCCCGGTACCCACTCTATGTCACCGTGGTCTGATGATGGATGGTTGATCATGGTGTCTGTTAGCATTGTTGTAATGTTGGGGGAAGGGCGTTGTCCCTGAAGTTGCGTATGGCCCATTGACTGTTGGTTCTGATTGTGATATCTCCCTTGGTCGCGTGGTCCCTGATGGCCTCAGCTATGGCTAAGGTTTCCAGACTGGTGGGAGATGGAGCGTCTTTGTGTGCGTATGTCGTTTGCGTTTCTTGGCCCACTATAGCAGTCTTGCCCGTATTGTTTTGGGGGTCATAGCTGGCGTCCGTGTAATAGTAGGTTATGTCTTCTTGTTCATTGAGAATTTATTTATTTATTTGTTGTATTTATTTTACCCTCAGGGCGTAAGCATTACAGAGGGGGAAGTGGTTGCATGATATATTGAAAAAACACAGACACGGATACACAGGTAATACAATCAGTGTAGATTAGAAAAAATACATTCCAAGGCTTTTTGAAAAAGGTCGTGATCTATGATCGAGACTACGGGTGCAGCTAGGTGGTTCCAGTCAAAGGATGTAGACGGTATGAAGGAATGGTAAAAGACGTTGGTGCGAGCATATGGGATGCCAACTTTGTGTTGATGGTCAAGTCTAGGTGAAACGTAAAGAGGAGGTATAATTAGATTATTACGCAGCGTCTCATTAGCGAAATAAATTTTATGAAACAGACTTAGACGGGCTACTTTTCTACGAGTTGATAATTCAGGGAGAGAAAGATTAGACTTCATAGTGCTAACGCTGGCTGTCCGATGGTAATTCGAAAATATAAATCTAACAGAACGATTTTGGACGGCTTCAATCAAATCAATTAGTACAGACTGACCAGGGTCCCAAACAGAAGATGCATATTCAAGCTTTGATCGTACAAGGGTTTTATAAAGAATTAGCTTCAAAGACTGGGGTACTAAAAAAAATTCCTTTTAAGGAAGCCTAGCATGCGATTAGCGTTGTTAATGATGTAGTTAATGTGAGTCCTCCATGATAAATCAGATGTAATATGAACTCCTAAATACTTATAGGCCATAACTAATTCAAGGGGATGGTTATTTAGCGTATAATGGGGCTGAGATGAAGTACAACGGGACACTCTCATAACCTTACATTTGCTAGAATTTAGTACCATGGACCACGAGTCGCACCAGTTGGAAACAGAGTTAATATCGTTTTGTAGTAGGTTAGAATCAGAATCATGGGTAATTTCTCGATAAATAACGCAGTCATCAGCAAATAAAGACATTTTTGAGGATACATGAGAGGGTAGATCGTTAATGTATATAAGGAATAATAACGGACCGAGCACAGAACCTTGAGGAACGCCTGATGTTACTGATACCATAGCAGAGCTTGTGTCATTCACGTTGACAAATTGTTTACGGTTGGTTAGAAATGAATGTATCCACGTGAGTACCGCCGGATCAATATTTAGTTTACTAAGCTTGGACAAGAGTAAGGTATGGGGCACTTTATCAAAGGCTTTAGAGAAGTCTAGAAATACGCAATCTACTTTGGAGCAAACGTCAACGATAGAATAAAGGTCATGCGTGAATGACACAAGCTGTGTTTGGCATGAGAATGTTTTTCGAAAGCCGTGTTGAAAGGGACAAAAAACTTATTTGATTCTAGAAAATTTACTAAGTTAGAGTAAATGATATGCTCTAAAATTTTGCTTGGGACACTGGTCAATGAAATTGGGCGAAAGTTTCGAGGGTTGAATTTATCACCTCCTTTGTGAACTGGGACCACCTTGGCTACCCTCCAGTCGTCTGGCAAGATACCTTGTTCTAAGGATTGAGAAAATATGCTCGCAAGAAAAATGGAGGAGTACATTCTAGTATTCTTCAAAAACTTGGAGTTTATACAGTCTATACCACATGAGGAGGATAGTTTAAGGGAATCGATTATGTTCACAATGCCTTCAGGACTAATTGATATGGGGTACATGGGGAGGTAGTCATAGGACATGTATGTTTGATCATTACTTATAGGGAGGTCAGAAAAACAGCTGACAAAAATAGCATTGAGTTCATTGGCACACTCTTCACGAGAAATAGGGCTACCATCATCGGTTCTGAGCTCTACAACTGTATTACTTTTCTCTTTCGTGGTGTTCCAGAACTGGCGGGGGTTATTAATTAGCATAGATGGTAATGTACAATTAAAGTAAGTACTTTTCGCACTACACACAGCTGACATGTACAAATCAGCAGAGACATGATACGCGTCCCACCGGTCAGCTGTGGGATCACGCTTAGCGGCACGGAAAAAACGCTTTTTCTTGTTCCTAAGTCTCCCGATTGTTCTAGTAAACCATTGTGCATTTGAGTTCGAGTAAATTCTTTTGAGTGGGATGTGCGACTCAAGGAGCTCATTTACTTTTGATTTGAATATATTCCAATTTTCGTTAACAGAACGCCTGAAAAAACCACTTAAAAAAGTGTCTAAAAACAATGCCAATTCACTATTAATAGCATTGAAATCTGCTTTACTATAATCCCGAATTGTTTTAATAGTATTGGAAGTAGCTTGCAAAGGTATATTTAAATCAATATGTAGCAAGCAGTGGTCGCTCAAACCAGGCAGGTACAATATAGATGATACTATGTCTGGACATGTCGTCAACACAAGATCTAAAACATTTGCGGAGGTAGAAGTAATTCGTGTAGGTTGATCAACTAATTGAGAAAGATTGAACTCAGAACATAAATTAATGAAGTCGTTCCCTTCTGATGAAAAAGGGTGTACAGTAGGCGGCGTAGTAGACCACAAAATGCTAGGAAAATTGAAATCACCGAGGAGAGCAATTTGTGACGTAGGAAACCGACTAACGATTGCATTAACCGAATCATGCAAATGTTCACAAAAGGAAGACGAAGCGTTGGGTGGCCGATAGCAGACACCCAAAATTAATTGCTTGTAGTTTACAGTTACGCTGACCCAAAGCATTTCTAAGTCAGTTAAAACATCGACAACGTTTGAGACTATACCATCGGCCACAGCAATAAGAACTCCACCACCCGTTCTTTCAGCTCGATCCTGCCGATATACGTTAAATTTCTTACCGCACGTAAATATTTCACTGCTCCAAACTTTACTAGACAGCCATGTTTCAGTTAACACAATTATTTCGCAATCAGAGGACTCAATATATTGAACTAAGATCATCCCGGCAACGCATGACGCTTCGAATGTTGCAAAAGAGCAAAGGAACATTACGTGCCTTGAGGCAGCGCCTTGAACCAATCCCCCAAAATCCTATCTGGACGTCGCCCTGGTCGATGTCGAAGCCCCGCTGTTTTCAGCTTCGTCATTAACTGGCCGCACGGCGCCAGTGGTAACGACCTCGTAAACGCTGTCCTTAGTGAAGTCGTATGCGTATATCTTTTTGTTGATGTGCAATTTGTTGTATTTTAGTTTAAACGCAGCATTTTTTGATTTTCCAAAATCGATTAGTTTAGATCTAGCTTGGCGTGTCGCCGGTGAAAAATCTTCACTGACCGATAAACCGCTACCTTTGATAGCAGCTCTCGAGTGAAGGACACTATCTTTTGTTTTGAATGACTCGAATTTGACGATAACAGGCCGACATTTATCTTTACAAAAAGAGCCTAATCTGTGGGCGCGGGCAATGTGTTCGCAAGGAATTCCCAGATCGGAAAGAACATCGACGACCTTTCTTTCAGTCTGCGACCAAGTTTCAGCGGGAGAATCGGCAATGCCATGAAATATCAAGTTGTCGCGACGTGACCGGTCTTCTATTTCATCAAGACGAGAGCGAAAAACTACAGCTTCATCCTGAAGGTGCTCGATGTTCTGGCGGGTGGCGCTTAGCTCCCGTTGAACTTCGTTAATCGCCAGTGCTCCCGACTCGACTGCCGCTAGTCTTTCATCAATAGAGCTTAGTCTAGTCTCAATCTTTGTCTGGTTTGCCTTTAAATCGTTCACTGTACTTATTATGCCGGCCTGTCCTTCCTCAAATTTGATTGAACGAGTGTTTAGCTCTTGTAACAAACAAAACATTTCATTGAACTGTTTAGCCTGGGCATCCGACATAGGACCTGGATTCATTTCCACATCCCCAGATAGCAACAATAGTTTCAGAACATCAAAACACTGACATGCTAGAAGCAGTAACGTTTGTGGGCATGGGAACAGAATAAGTAACACGTCGTCTGACTTCTTAGAATGTAAAGAAGGAACAGAACCAACCTGCATAAGCAAGAACGGAGGGGTGTTATCCATCCGCATGGTGCAGCTGTTCCCATGCCCACTACGAAGGTGAACGCTTTCCCAAGCGCTTTTGTTGAAGATCGGAGACGTTGTCGATGTCGATGAAGATGCCTTGACGATGCGATGCAAACTGAAGGGGCCGAAAGTGCTGACCGGTTCTTCGCTGAAATCCTTGGGCGTTACCGCGGGCGACGTAGCAAACACGCTTGCTGCCGGACACTGATATGTCGCCCCGCCAGCCAGGGGAAGGAAAGCGAGTATCTGCATAAGCAAGAACGGAGGGTGTTATCCATCCGCATGGTGCAGCTGTTCCCATGCCCACTACGAAGGTGAACGCTTTCCCAAGCGCTTTTGTTGAAGATCGGAGACGTTGTCGATGTCGATGAAGATGCCTTGACGATGCGATGCAAACTGAAGGGGCCGAAAGTGCTGACCGGTTCTTCGCTGAAATCCTTGGGCGTTACCGCGGGCGACGTAGCAAACACGTTTGCTGCCGGACACTGATATGTCGCCCCGCCAGCCAGGGAAGGAAAGCGAGTATCTGCATAAGCAAGAACGGAGGGTGTTATCCATCCGCATGGTGCAGCTGTTCCCATGCCCACTACGAAGGTGAACGCTCTCCCAAGCGCTTTTGTTGAAGATCGGAGACGTTGTCGATGTCGATGAAGATGCCTTGACGATGCGATGCAAACTGAAGGGGCCGAAAGTGCTGACCGGTTCTTCGCTGAAATCCTTGGGCGTTACCGCGGGCGACGTAGCAAACACGCTTGCTGCCGGACACTGATATGTCGCCCCGCCAGCCAGGGGAAGGAAAGCGAGTATCTGCATAAGCAAGAACGGAGGGGTGTTATCCATCCGCATGGTGCAGCTGTTCCCATGCCCACTACGAAGGTGAACGCTCTCCCAAGCGCTTTTGTTGAAGATCGGAGACGTTGTCGATGTCGATGAAGATGCCTTGACGATGCGATGCAAACTGAAGGGGCCGAAAGTGCTGACCGGTTCTTCGCTGAAATCCTTGGGCGTTACCGCGGGCGACGTAGCAAACACGCTTGCTGCCGGACACTGATATGTCGCCCCGCCAGCCAGGGAAGGAAAGCGAGTATCTGCATAAGCAAGAACGGAGGGGTGTTATCCATCCGCATGGTGCAGCTGTTCCCATGCCCACTACGAAGGTGAACGCTCTCCCAAGCGCTTTTGTTGAAGATCGGAGACGTTGTCGATGTCGATGAAGATGCCTTGACGATGCGATGCAAACTGAAGGGGCCGAAAGTGCTGACCGGTTCTTCGCTGAAATCCTTGGGCGTTACCGCGGGCGACGTAGCAAACACGTTTGCTGCCGGACACTGATATGTCGCCACGCCAGCCAGGGGAAGGAAAGCGAGTATCTGCATAAGCAAGAACGGAGGGGTGTTATCCATCCGCATGGTGCAGCTGTTCCCATGCCCACTACGAAGGTGAACGCTTTCCCAAGCGCTTTTGTTGAAGATCGGAGACGTTGTCGATGTCGATGAAGATGCCTTGACGATGCGATGCAAACTGAAGGGGCCGAAAGTGCTGACCGGTTCTTCGCTGAAATCCTTGGGCGTTACCGCGGGCGACGTAGCAAACACGCTTGCTGCCGGACACTGATATGTCGCCCCGCCAGCCAGGGGAAGGAAAGCGAGTATCTGCATAAGCAAGAACGGAGGGTGTTATCCATCCGCATGGTGCAGCCGTTCCCATGCCCACTACGAAGGTGAACGCTTTCCCAAGCGCTTTTGTTGAAGATCGGAGACGTTGTCGATGTCGATGAAGATGCCTTGACGATGCGATGCAAACTGAAGGGGCCGAAAGTGCTGACCGGTTCTTCGCTGAAATCCTTGGGCGTTACCGCGGGCGACGTAGCAAACACGTTTGCTGCCGGACACTGATATGTCGCCCCGCCAGCCAGGGGAAGGAAAGCGAGTATCTGCATAAGCAAGAACGGAGGGGTGTTATCCATCCGCATGGTGCAGCTGTTCCCATGCCCACTACGAAGGTGAACGCTTTCCCAAGCGCTTTTGTTGAAGATCGGAGACGTTGTCGATGTCGATGAAGATGCCTTGACGATGCGATGCAAACTGAAGGGGCCGAAAGTGCTGACCGGTTCTTCGCTGAAATCCTTGGGCGTTACCGCGGGCGACGTAGCAAACACGTTTGCTGCCGGACACTGATATGTCGCCACGCCAGCCAGGGAAGGAAAGCGAGTATCTGCATAAGCAAGAACGGAGGGTGTTATCCATCCGCATGGTGCAGCTGTTCCCATGCCCACTACGAAGGTGAACGCTTTCCCAAGCGCTTTTGTTGAAGATCGGAGACGTTGTCGATGTCGATGAAGATGCCTTGACGATGCGATGCAAACTGAAGGGGCCGAAAGTGCTGACCGGTTCTTCGCTGAAATCCTTGGGCGTTACCGCGGGCGACGTAGCAAACACGTTTGCTGCCGGACACTGATATGTCGCCCCGCCAGCCAGGGGAAGGAAAGCGAGTATCTGCATAAGCAAGAACGGAGGGGTGTTATCCATCCGCATGGTGCAGCTGTTCCCATGCCCACTACGAAGGTGAACGCTCTCCCAAGCGCTTTTGTTGAAGATCGGAGACGTTGTCGATGTCGATGAAGATGCCTTGACGATGCGATGCAAACTGAAGGGGCCGAAAGTGCTGACCGGTTCTTCGCTGAAATCCTTGGGCGTTACCGCGGGCGACGTAGCAAACACGTTTGCTGCCGGACACTGATATGTCGCCCCGCCAGCCAGGGGAAGGAAAGCGAGTATCTGCATAAGCAAGAACGGAGGGTGTTATCCATCCGCATGGTGCAGCTGTTCCCATGCCCACTACGAAGGTGAACGCTCTCCCAAGCGCTTTTGTTGAAGATCGGAGACGTTGTCGATGTCGATGAAGATGCCTTGACGATGCGATGCAAACTGAAGGGGCCGAAAGTGCTGACCGGTTCTTCGCTGAAATCCTTGGGCGTTACCGCGGGCGACGTAGCAAACACGTTTGCTGCCGGACACTGATATGTCGCCACGCCAGCCAGGGAAGGAAAGCGAGTATCTGCATAAGCAAGAACGGAGGGTGTTATCCATCCGCATGGTGCAGCTGTTCCCATGCCCACTACGAAGGTGAACGCTTTCCCAAGCGCTTTTGTTGAAGATCGGAGACGTTGTCGATGTCGATGAAGATGCCTTGACGATGCGATGCAAACTGAAGGGGCCGAAAGTGCTGACCGGTTCTTCGCTGAAATCCTTGGGCGTTACCGCGGGCGACGTAGCAAACACGTTTGCTGCCGGACACTGATATGTCGCCCCGCCAGCCAGGGGAAGGAAAGCGAGTATCTGCATAAGCAAGAACGGAGGGGTGTTATCCATCCGCATGGTGCAGCTGTTCCCATGCCCACTACGAAGGTGAACGCTTTCCCAAGCGCTTTTGTTGAAGATCGGAGACGTTGTCGATGTCGATGAAGATGCCTTGACGATGCGATGCAAACTGAAGGGGCCGAAAGTGCTGACCGGTTCTTCGCTGAAATCCTTGGGCGTTACCGCGGGCGACGTAGCAAACACGTTTGCTGCCGGACACTGATATGTCGCCGCGCCAGCCAGGGAAGGAAAGCGAGTATCTGCATAAGCAAGAACGGAGGGTGTTATCCATCCGCATGGTGCAGCTGTTCCCATGCCCACTACGAAGGTGAACGCTTTCCCAAGCGCTTTTGTTGAAGATCGGAGACGTTGTCGATGTCGATGAAGATGCCTTGACGATGCGATGCAAACTGAAGGGGCCGAAAGTGCTGACCGGTTCTTCGCTGAAATCCTTGGGCGTTACCGCGGGCGACGTAGCAAACACGTTTGCTGCCGGACACTGATATGTCGCCGCGCCAGCCAGGGAAGGAAAGCGAGTATCTGCATAAGCAAGAACGGAGGGGTGTTATCCATCCGCATGGTGCAGCTGTTCCCATGCCCACTACGAAGGTGAACGCTCTCCCAAGCGCTTTTGTTGAAGATCGGAGACGTTGTCGATGTCGATGAAGATGCCTTGACGATGCGATGCAAACTGAAGGGGCCGAAAGTGCTGACCGGTTCTTCGCTGAAATCCTTGGGCGTTACCGCGGGCGACGTAGCAAACACGTTTGCTGCCGGACACTGATATGTCGCCGCGCCAGCCAGGGAAGGAAAGCGAGTATCTGCATAAGCAAGAACGGAGGGTGTTATCCATCCGCATGGTGCAGCTGTTCCCATGCCCACTACGAAGGTGAACGCTTTCCCAAGCGCTTTTGTTGAAGATCGGAGACGTTGTCGATGTCGATGAAGATGCCTTGACGATGCGATGCAAACTGAAGGGGCCGAAAGTGCTGACCGGTTCTTCGCTGAAATCCTTGGGCGTTACCGCGGGCGACGTAGCAAACACGTTTGCTGCCGGACACTGATATGTCGCCGCGCCAGCCAGGGAAGGAAAGCGAGTATCTGCATAAGCAAGAACGGAGGGTGTTATCCATCCGCATGGTGCAGCTGTTCCCATGCCCACTACGAAGGTGAACGCTTTCCCAAGCGCTTTTGTTGAAGATCGGAGACGTTGTCGATGTCGATGAAGATGCCTTGACGATGCGATGCAAACTGAAGGGGCCGAAAGTGCTGACCGGTTCTTCGCTGAAATCCTTGGGCGTTACCGCGGGCGACGTAGCAAACACGTTTGCTGCCGGACACTGATATGTCGCCGCGCCAGCCAGGGAAGGAAAGCGAGTATCTGCATAAGCAAGAACGGAGGGGTGTTATCCATCCGCATGGTGCAGCTGTTCCCATGCCCACTACGAAGGTGAACGCTTTCCCAAGCGCTTTTGTTGAAGATCGGAGACGTTGTCGATGTTGATGAAGATGCCTTGACGATGCGATGCAAACTGAAGGGGCCGAAAGTGCTGACCGGTTCTTCGCTGAAATCCTTGGGCGTTACCGCGGGCGACGTAGCAAACACGTTTGCTGCCGGACACTGATATGTCGCCGCGCCAGCCAGGGGAAGGAAAGCGAGTATCTGCATAAGCAAGAACGGAGGGGTGTTATCCATCCGCATGGTGCAGCTGTTCCCATGCCCACTACCAAACGAGGAGCCCGAGTCTCACAATGCGCTGTGAGACTCGGGCTCCTCGTTCGTTGTCTTTTCGGGGTTCATGTTTTTGGGTATGGGCTTGGTGTTAATTCGGGGTATCCGATCCCATGGTGGGGCCAGATCTGGTATAGCTGGAAGGTCATGAGCTTCGTGTCCTATTTCTTGGAGGAGTTTCCTGCCTTGAGACTTTGGTACTGCGCTGTATTGTGTAGATCTGTTAGCTCCCCTAAGGTGTTAAAGATGCCTGTCTCTTCTATGTTGGTCAAAGGGGTGAATCTTGGTAGCCCCAGTGCTAAGCAGGTGGCCTTTCTGAGATGCGTCTCAATTTTGTTCTTTGGGTTTTCGTACTACTCATGTATGGGAACCCGAATATGAGTCTTGAGTTGATAAGTGCGGTGATTATCTTTCTTAACTCGTGTTCTTTCACTCCTGCTCTTTTCCGCGCCACCCGTTCTATCATATGGGTGATCTGATCTATTTGTGCTATCATTTCTTGGGTCCATTTGTCCTCTTTCCCGCTTTGTTCCAGGTAGAACCCCAAGACCCGTATGAATTGCTGTCTGGATATCACGTGATTGTCTAGCTCAAGAATAATAAGATTGCGGGTCTGCTCAGCATGTTTGGTGTTATTGTCTATCACAACGTTGTACTCGCATTTCTCTGCATGGTGCGCACCGTAGTCCAATAGATGTTACGTATTCCTGTATGACGTCGAGTCCCTTCTGCATTGTTTCTTCTTGTAGTGCTAGGAAGCCCCTGTTGCACCAAAGAGTAATGTCATCCGCAGATAGTGCAGACTTTAGATCCGACATCTTCTGGAGTTGACCCGGAAGGTCTTTGAGGGCAAGATTGAAGAGAGTCGGTGAAAGAATGGCTCCTTGTGGAACCCCGGCCTGTAGTTTGTATTTTGGGCTCATGTAGTCACCCACCTTGATTGTGATTGTCCGGTTTGAGAGGAAGTCTTTCACGTAATTGAACATTCGTTGCCCCGAATTTGTTTATGCTAGATTTTTTAGATTTTTTTTTATTTTTTAGAGCAAAGCAGTGAGCAAAATGGCACCGGCCACGCTCTTTTTTTTTGGAAAGGTCTATATTTAGCAAGATTGCAATTGCACGCGTTGTCCACATGAGCGACACGCGCCTTGGCGGCCGAAAGATTTGTGTATGACGTAACGACTGGTCGGAGAGTTTTCGTGTTTTCTCGCGTTTAGTTACACCTTCTGGAAAAACGAACGTGATGTTCAGATTCACAGGATAAAAATACTAGATATAATTCACCTTTTAAGCTGTTTTTAAGGACCTTTTTAGATTTCATTGTCCCTTTATGTATGTTGTTAAATCTTCAGTCAGTAATTAAATATATTTTTCATCACTAAATTTGACTTTATAAAGTTCACATAACCGCTCGAGGCCGACACGGGAGGACGATATTAGAAAATACACCAGATGTTGAGTCCTCAGGAACGTGTTTTTTGTTCGCTGTGTAAAGGGGCCATGAAACGAATTTCGGGCTGGGATAAATGATATTAAATTGGGACTTTACTTATCGCATATCGTTTAGTTGGCCAAAAGAAAGAGGGTAGAAAGTCAACAGCCAGCTTTTCGGTACGAACATTTAAAAATATAGCGGTCTATTTTGTACCTTCTTTCCTTCGAAAGCTCTCCGCCTTTTCACTATGATACATCCGCGGTTCCCAAAGCGCGTCTGTGCTTTATCAATCATGCGTTCTAACATTTCATTAGACTGCCATATACGTATAATTGCGAGACTGCAATATATACTGCACACCTTTACAATTGCGCATTTCAGCAGAATGCTCAACTGTTCAACTTGGTTTGCACGTGACGTCATCGCACTATATGCTGGTGGCCATTGTTATTTGTTCTTGCTGAGAAAATCAAATCCGGGGGTGCAAAATGTATGTTACAGCACGTTCGCGCTCAGTGCAACCCAGGTATTTGAGCAGCACAAATTATTCTTAGGGCCTAATCTGCCCGGCGGGACCAATTGGGACCGGGCCATTACCGCCAGCTGCGATTGGTCAGCGGGGCGGAGCTGGCCAATCGCAACAGGTGCCGATATCCCGGTCCTCCCGTCCCGCTTGGCCGCACCGTGTAGATTAGGGCCGCTTGGTGCAGCGTCGTGAGGAATGGCGCGAGCATCTGGCTTCACGAAAACGCGCTTTCTGGTAGGAGTGTTTTTGCAAACAAAGTAGTTTCCGGGCCACGCTTTTTTGTCTGTGCCGAAGATACGTGGCAGAGGAACCTTTACAACACAGTATGCTTCTAAGACTAGCTACATCCACCCCACACACCCCTTTTTTTTCGTTGTTTTTTATGATAATACATTTTATACCTGTGGGACTGCCACCTTCATTTGGGGGTGTTGATTCGAAAATTATATTTGTGTCACTTGTTAACATATATCTACAATTGCTTTCATTTTGCAGGCAACTGTTAAGTTTTAACAAAATACGGAGTTGGTCGAAACTTGGGGAAGATCTTGTGAACGACACTCCTGTGAGACGTTGAGCGGCTACCAACGTTCTGCTGTCCCTCTGAGGCCACTGGAACCTTTCTTTTAAGGTATCCCTCCCGTACACACTTGTAGTTTTATGTAACGTGGGATGAATAAGGCACAGTTAGTTCTGTCAATACTTCTGTTGTCGAGAACAACTTTCTGAGGCAGTTCAGCAACAACGAAAACACGTTTGGGTGCATTGTAAAAGGAATCGTGCAACAATGTTTGTTCTTTCAGTACATACCGCTAAGAAGTAATCTCTGACGCTGATAACTTGCAATAACAACTATTAGTTTTCCCTCCGCGCAATGGTGGACGCAGAAAAATAAAGGAATAAACAGCTTTCCTCTCTTTCACTCGCAATTAGAACAAGCGGCCACGTGATCTGACGCTAATTATATAGTGTCGGTGCTTACCCTATTCATGTGCTGAGGTTGGCAAAGCATAGAGCATGGCCTGAGCTTCAGATATTGTTAGAGGTTGGCAATTATCATCTTTAATTGAACACAAGCAGTTAACCGAATGTTTGGCGGTTCTGAATGTCATGAACCCGAGCACCCGACTGGGAGTCATGAACATCGGGTACGTCACGGTGTCACGTGACTCTCGGTGCAAAGTCATGGTGTGATGTTACGTCATTGTGTAAACTACGTTAATAAATCTAATGACGTTCTCAACTGAAATCGACTTGTCGCAGTGAGTCGATTTCAATTGAGAACGTCACAAAAATAATTTCAAAGATGTCTTTATATTTTTGTGTGTATATGAGGTTTATGTGTGCATTTGGTTTTCATAAAAAAATCCTCAAGCAAGAAAGATTTATATCGAACTGAACACAAGCAAAAAGCGGCGATCTTCTGAGCAAATCAGAGCGTTGAAGCTTCCTTCTACCTTCCACGCAGACTTAGGAAGTAATCCGTTACAAGTAACGGATTACTTGTAATTTGTTATTTTATCAAGTACTTTTGTAACTGCCACGTTACGTTTTTTTCGGAAGTAATTTGTAATGTAATTTCGTTAAAAAATATTGGTGACGGATTACTTTAATTACTCGTTACCTTTTAAAGGTATGAGCATAGTACAGTAACTGGAGCAATACCAGCAGAACATGCAGCAGCATAAATAGAGCAAGTTCAACAAAATAGAAAATATCAGGAAGGGAGAATAGCCGAAAAGAAAACACGATTTTTTGTATGACCGGTCACTAGAACCACTAGAAAAACGGGCAAGGCATGTACAAATATACGAAAGACAAAGATCAAGTAATACAACGCCGAGTAGGCTCTCCGCTTCCATCGTGTTTTCTTCTTCTCCCGGGCAGGAGAAAGTTCTTCGTGTTTATTGGTTTTTGTCCCTTTACTCCGTTTCACTCTTTCTAACTTCTTCGACGTCTCCCGCCACCTGCACAGACATCAAACGCGGGTCCGTACCCCCTCGATTCGCGGGTTCACAACCCGCAAATCCCGCGTAACAGACCCGCGTAACAGACGATGTAGCCTCCCGCGAGAGGGTCAAATTCACTTTGTTTTTCATGTGCGCTACTGTATTCTAGCACGCTCTTGAGACACAGCTCAAAAGTGCCCGGCGCGAGGCGTGTTCGAGTGTACGGACGAAACTTCTTTGGTTTACTTCTCTGGGCATGGTGGTCGAGTCCACTCCTCACTTTACAGTCAACTGTCAACATAAAGAGGGGAAGGGGGTTAGGCCATCGAAGGAGTGCTGAAAGAGAGAGAGAGAGAGAGAGAGAGCGTGAAAGTGGTGTGATTCTCTATTGTTTTGTGAAACCGATGGCCACCGCTTCTCTCACTCTCTATGCCCTCCCCTCCCTGGCCTCCACAAATATTGGTTTGAAAGTGAGAACCGATGAACGATCGATAACCCGTTACCGCCACTTTTTCTCTGACTGGTCGAGTTTTCGGACATGCAGTGTTCGTCGCCTCAAGGGCCATCTCTTAATGAGATATTCAAAATTCAAGGCATTAAGAAGAACGGAAACCCAGAGTTTCCGTTCTGAAAAAACGGAAACAAAAAAAAAACACAAACACACACATTGTCATTAGCAAAAACAACAAACTCTAATCTACGAAAACACATTAAGGTAAGCTGGGACACTTGCATTCTGCATGGGCTAAGCACTGTAATGTTATAACCAAGTTTTTCTATTTTTGTGAATAACAGCCGAAGCACCCGAGTCAAAAGGGAGCTTTCGTAGGTCGCTTCCTTAGCTCCGAATCTCGTAGCGGAGGTAGACGCTGCTACTGAGCATGCGCACCGCAAGCTTTGTCTGCACAATTCCAGGGATCATTTCCGGAGCCCGTAAGCTAGCGGGATGGCGGGTGTGGTTGCAGCTTTCGGTGCCTTGTCAGCTTACAGGTGAACGGATTGCACCTACCGTCTTTCCCTTAAATACAATATTTTATTCTTACAAGCACTGCCATAATACGGGCGTATGAGAAATGAAAAGTGATGTTGCAGAACACTTTTCAAAAATATCATAATTGTTTCTATTGTTCTCTGGATAAGTATACAGGAAAACTAACGTAAATGTAATTTGTAACGCAAGGAGAAAAGTAATCCGTTACTTTTTTAGCGAAAGTAATGTGTAACGGTAATCCAATACATTTGAGGCTCGGTAATTTGTAATTGTAATCTATTACATTTTTCAAGTAACGAGCACAAGTCTGCTTCCACGTTTGTCAGTTACATAATGTCCTCTTGCAAGCAAATCAGAAGGCAAAAGAAAAAGCAAATACAGCTTTTTTCGTTAACTAAAAAATGCAGCTGTTTTCTAGTCTAGTATGGCAGTGTTTCCATCAATAAGAAGTTGTTAATTAAACTTTTAGATATACAGCCATTCTTCCGCGTTCTGTTCAGTGATCAAAAGGATTGACCAATCCGAAAAAAACACATAAAGCTTTTTTACTTAACTAACAGATGAAGTTGTTTTTGTACTAGAACGGCGGGGATTACATAAATAAAACGTTTTTCATTAAACTGCACTTTAAATTTACAGTTATTATTTCTTCCTCATTGTTATCAGTGATCGGACGGATAAACCAATCAAACTGCCATGTTTATACATA
The DNA here is from genome assembly GCA_037355805.1 of Ixodes ricinus. Taxonomy (NCBI): domain Eukaryota; kingdom Metazoa; phylum Arthropoda; class Arachnida; order Ixodida; family Ixodidae; genus Ixodes; species Ixodes ricinus. The sequence continues at coordinate 129,281 of JAZHYW010007536.1, forward strand.
CATCTGCCAGGAAAACTAACAATTTTTTATCTCCAATGATTTAAATAAAATTAATCTGATTTATACCAAATAAAATTGATTGGAATCAAATGAACATTATTTTAACAAAATCAATTTAATTCTGTTTAAGTCATGATTTTGGGACTGTGAATTAAGGGGGAACTAAGAGGAGCCATCTCTTTAACTCTTCCTCCCTCTTTTTTTACTTCCATTAAGAGCTTACAACCTCTGTTTTCCTACTTCATCCCTCTCACGCATCTCTCCCTATTGTGTAGTTTATTTACCGTTTTAAAGAAAACCCCAAATGTCAGAAGAAAAAAAAATGAGAGGAATTGGTCGGCAGGATTAAACAACTTTATATATATATATATGGGTGGTTTCATTTGAAATCGAACACGCTTGTCGGGGTGGGTCTTTCGATTTTTTTTGAAAAAATATATGTAATTGCCCCATTTCTGGAAAGAACAAAACCGCTTTTCAAAATTTTTTAAAAAAATATTTCGCTTCACGAAAAATTATTGAGTGGAGCAGGGTGAAAATCGGTTTTTTACTCCGCGATTTTTCTACCCTGTTCTGTACGCTGGTATAAATACGGGAAGCATACAAAACTCACAGTAATTTTTTGTGCTCTTGTATGTTATTTCGACTATTTTTTAGTTGAAAGTAAAATAATTTTGTATTTTTGTTTATTGAGATAAAAAATGCCAAACATCGTCTCTTTGACAATCCGGTGACATCTTCAGAGCCTTGTAACTCATGAGTTATTATATTTGTCGCTTACCAAATACTATGCGGGTGTAGCCCTATACATGGGCTATCGACGGGCATAAGTTTAGTTTAGTTTATTTTCACTGAAATTTTTATATAAAATTTGAAATATCGTCGAAAATGATATTTACCGATATTTTGAACCCACTTTATTAAAAAAGGCCATTTTTTATTTCGTTCAATTTTTTTATTATCGCTGCCGATCATATGAACTTTCAATTGGCCTGATGCGATTTCCCCCTTTTTTGTTGTATCTTCTCTAGAAGTGATCAAATTCACTCCCACGTGACAATGAGGTGACAACTTCAGAGCCTTGTAACTCATGAGTTATTTTATTTGTCGCTTACCAAATACTATGCGGGTGTAGCCCTATACATGGAATATCGACGGGCATAAGTTTAGTTTATTTTATTTTCACAGAATTTTTTATATAAAATATGAAATATCGTCGAAAATTGAAATTAACCGATATTTTGAACCCACTTTATCGAAAAAGGCCATTGTTTATTTCTTTCAATTTTTTTTATTATTGCTGCCGATAATATGAACTTTCAATTGGCTCGATGGGATTTCCCCTTTTTTTGTTGTATCTTCTCTAGAAATGATCGAAATCGCTCCTGCTTTCTCATAACGGCCAAACGCAGTTTCCGCAGGTCGGCTTCGCTGCAAAGACTAAACTGCTTATTTGTGTGTTCAAATGCAGCGGGTAAATTCATTTTAATTGAGAACACTCGTGCTTGGCTACATATTGTTTTTTCTTAATTTTTAATGATGGCAACTGAAATTCCTTAGTCCGATCGTTAGCGGTACAGCGGATGTTCCATTACCTTTATTTATTCCCAAACCAAAGCAATGTGTGCCTAGCCAATGCAAATCTACCGTAGCCAATTAAAATAAAATCGTCAAATCGCTTTTCTATATTCCAGAAGGCTGTACAATCTTTGCATTAAGCTCGGTGCAACAAAGTGGAGAAACTAAAAGTCTACAGAGACATTAAGTGACTGCTTTCGCTGCCTTCTGTGCATGTGGGAATCGTTGCTTCTTGGCATCAGAGATATCGATCAGTCTTGAACAAAACCCAACACTTTTATTTTAACTGCACACACTCGTTCAAACAGAAGGGCCACCGTCTCGGGTTCACCGCTCGCTCGCTTTGGCTCCAGTTTTCGTTCTGTCCGTCTCGACTTACCACGCTGTTGAACTTCTCGGCTGCATCCGACCGCTGCGGTACAAAGTTCAGCTCGCCTCCCGCGCTCGATCGTCCAAGCAGAGGCAAGCCGATGCCGTTGTCAAAAAGTTCCAATATTGCGTTGCTCGTGAAGTGGACTATTTAAAGCACAACAAAATATTGTTTTACACGTGCATCCTAAATATATTAGCGTTAATTAATAAAAGTGCCTATTTATCGCCAATTGGTGTTTGTGTTCTGTAAAACATTGTCTTCGGTTCATGTAAACTCTGTCCGTTTTCCTCGCTTTTGTTCTGCAAACTGCTTTTCCTTCTAAAAGAGGGGCATGTGATAATACATATTTTTGATATACACGCTGACAATAAAGAACAGGCCATTACATGGTTATTTGAACGCACGCGACAAGACACATCATGGATTGGCGCCCGTGCCGGATGCTTCCTGGGTGTAACGGAGATGGGTCTATAGCGCGAAGGGCCGGGCGTGCTGTACGTGCCTTACAAGCTGTGTATAGCACAAACAGATATATGACCCCGGTCTGGCTACATGAAGGGCTCGTTCCGCTTTCTCCGCCCTTTGTGCCCTGGCTTTAGACATCGGATAATGGAACATCCGCTGCACCGCTATCAGACTAAAGAATGTCAGTTGCCATTATTAAAAATTTAGAAAATACAATATGCAGCCAAGCACGAGTGTTCTCAATTAAAATGAATTTACCCGCTGCATTTGAATACACAAATAAGCAGTTTAGTCTTTGCAGCGAAGCCGACCTACGGAAACTGCGTTTGGCCGTTATGAGAAAGCAGGAGCGATTTCGATCATTTCTAGAGAAGATACAACAAAAAAGGGGAAATCCCATCGAGCTCATTGAAAGTTCATATTATCGGCAGCAATAATAAAAAAAAATAAAAGAAATAGACAATGGCCTTTTTCGATAAAGTGGGTTCAAAATATCGGTTAATTTCAATTTTCGACGATTTTTCATATTTTATATAAAAAATTCTGTGAAAATAAAATAAACTAAACTTATGCCCGTCGATATTCCATGTATAGGGCTACATCCGCATAGTATTTGGTAGCGACAAATAAAATAACTCATGAGTTACAAGGCTCTGAAGTTGTCACCTCATTGTCACGTGGGAGTGATTTTGATCACTTCTAGAGAAGATACAACAAAAAAAGGGGAAATCGCATCAGGCCAATTGAAAGTTCATATGATCGGCAGCAGTAATAAAAAAATTGAACGAAATAAAAAATGGCCTTTTTTAATAAAGTGGGTTCAAAATATCGGTAAATATCATTTTCGACGATATTTCAAATTTTATATAAAAATTTCAGTGAAAATAAACTAAACTAAACTTATGCCCGTCGATAGCCCATGTATAGGGCTACACCCGCATAGTATTTGGTAAGCGACAAATATAATAACTTATGAGTTACAAGGCTCTGAAGATGTCACCGGATTGTCAAAGAGACGAGGTTTGGCATTTTTTATCTCAATAAACAAAAATACAAAATTATTTTACTTTCAACTAAAAAATAGTCGAAATAACATACAAGAGCACAAAAAATTACTGTGAGTTTTGTATGCTTCCTGTATTTATACCAGCGTACAGAACAGGGTAGAAAAATCGCGGAGTAAAAAACCGATTTTCACCCTGCTCCACTCAATAATTTTTCGTGAAGCGAAATATTTTTTTAAAAAATTTTGAAAAGCGGTTTTGTTCTTTCCAGAAATGGGGCAATTACATATATTTTTTCAAAAAAAATCGAAAGACCCACCCCGACAAGCGTGTTCGATTTCAAATGAAACCACCCATATATATTTACAACTTTGGGAGACTTTAGCCATCGTTCGGTTATCCCCACCTGAGTCTGAAGAAATACTTTAGTTGAGCGCGATGGTGATGAAGTCAAATACAATAAATAATAAAACATGAAGGACATATAAAACAACACATCTTTCGACTTGTAACGTACAGAGTTTGATGCCGACAAGCACCGAGCTGTGGAATGCCCACGGGTGAAGGGAAAAAGGGAGCCGGGGAAGGAGGAAGGGGGAGGGGGGGGGGGCGGGGAGACTCAGGTCGCGGTGTTAGCTAAAAGGAAGGAACTGAAGGTGAGAGTTTCAGGAGTTCATCGGTGAATGGGAAAGAAAGCTGGAGCGCATGGTAGGCGAGCTTAGTGAGGATCGGGAGAAACGGGTTGGAGTTTGAGAGACAGGCGGAGGAGCTCAAGAAGGGGGAAGTGTGGAAGGCTTTGATGGGGCAGCATAAGAGGGAGTGCGAGGCTGGGTTGGAGCAGCTGAGGAGGAAGGCGACAGCTAACTTAGCAGGAATGGCAGTATCAGAGGAAGGAAGCCACTATAGTTCATCGCAACTCAAGAAGGTAGGCCGAGGAAAGGAAGGCAAGGAAGGAGGTAGCAGACGGAACGCTGGAAAGAGGAGGAGGTTTCCCCCTCTCCAGCGTTCCGTTTGTCTCTACCTCCCAAGCCTTCTTTTCCTCGCCTACAGCTTCTTGAGCTGTAACTTACTGTAGTGAACAGGCGGAAGTCAGCGGGACGGGAGTGACTCCTCGACCCTACAGCATACTTGAGGTAGTAATTCAATTACAATAATTTAATTACTGTAATTTAATTACTTTCGGCTAAAAATAATTGCAATTGTAACTTAATTACCTTTCAGCGTCAGTAGTTCGCAAAATTTCAGGCACAATTACAATTACTGTGGGAAGACTTTGTGGCGCTGACGGAAACTCTCCGAAAGCCTTAGCGCTCGCACAATGGTTCATACTCTGTTTCATACTTAGCGTGCAACGCGAAAGCGTGCAAATGATCAACGAGATGAAGCCTGCGCTCGCGCCAGGAGCTTTTACAGCGTTGCACGCCAAGCATGAGACAGAGTATAGACGCTTGGTAAGCATGCCTGCCCGACTGATGCCCCATGCGTGCAAGCACGCGAATCATGCGCGTGAAGGGGTAGCCTTTGGCAAGCTTGCGATTGCACATGCTTGCCCGCACGAGCACAAACAGGCGGTTGCCGCCAGATGCCCTGTTTGCAATCGTGTATAGCTCTCGGTGAAACACTCGCACAGATAGGTACGCACACAGACGCACACACAACAAAAATAACCTCGCGTTTCTTTTTTGCTTACATTTCGGGTTGAGAGACAATCCTCTCTGGGCCTACCTCAACGGCGCCGTGTAGCGCCATCGCGGTGCGAGCAGAAAACAACTAGCGTAAACGTGCAATAATTTTTTAAGAAAATAATTTGCTGTTGGTTTTACTTCAGATATTATTTGCATAAGCATTTTGGAGACTGACCTCGCACCTGTGAATATTGTCACCAATTATTTGGGAGCCCCGATTCGGTTCTTATATATTTCTGAACCATTATAATTTTAACTCAATGTAAATAATTTACAATAACATGATGTTTGTACGTGAATGTGGTCGTATTAACGCGTGTGGATTTTAGTTTAATATTAACACTTGTAAGATATTCAATATGACTAATTTACGCATTTTTATTTGCCTGGCTAACAAAGTCGTCAACCCAATTTTTTTAACAATCTGGCGTCTTCCGGCATATGAACTAAGTGTATTATTATTTATTAAAACATAACAACGTGCAGTACTTCATTGCATCAAACTGTCAAGTTCTATCATGGAATTTAACAAAATTCACAAGGAAAGTACAATACGTGACATGTATGCAGCTAATGCTTAAAGGGATGGTGAACCGAAATTTGGATTTCAGAAAACAATGCAGGAGCGGTATAGTCGGGACGCTAGAATCCCTACAACACCACCCATAAGGCGATATCTCGAATGGACGGCCGTATTTTTGGAAAAAGAGGCAACAAATGTGTTGCATTCTGTACAACTTGTTTAAAGTTGGTATGGCCCAAGTCGTGGTCACTCTCAGAAATAAGTAATTGTAAAGTAATTGCATTACTTTCTAAAAGTAATTTGTAATTGTAATTACTTTTTATGCAGTAATAATTGTAATTGTAGTTAAACTACTTTCTTGAAGCAAAGTAATTGTAATTGTAATTAAATTACATTTTGGAAGTAATTTACCTATGTATGCCCTACCGTGCCTGTAGTCGCACAGGTTACCAGCAGGGCAGTAATGGACGCGGTGGTAAACCGAAAGACACAAAGTGAGGTAGTGCAGATAGCTGGAGAGAGTGAAGACAGGCAGTCGGAGACTAAGAGGTTACTGGTGGTAGGAGACTCGAACGTAACAAGGATTAAAAGGGGCCTACTGGCCAGGTTGAAAGGAGACGGGAGGGTAAATGTAGCGGCCCAGTCAGGAAGTGCTTCGTGGACGCTATGGCCAAAGCTAAGGAAGAGCTCTTGGGTAACATGGAGGGAGATAACCTAGTAGTAGTGCATGCGTGACTCAATGATGTGTTGAAGGGAAGGAGCCAGAACCTCGGCAGGCACATAGAGGTTGGGGTACGTAAGCTAAGCGAAGGTCTCTGAGAGGGTGCATGTGCAAATATGAACTATCCCAGAGGTCTGGGGAGTCTTTTCAGACAGAGCAGCGGGTGGTGGCAGCTAACCAGGCAATTAGGGGGATGAGCCAACGACTTCAGTATGGCGTATTGGAAGTAAACAGGGTGGTGTATGAGGTTCGCCCCGACCCTTTTGCATGGGGCATCCATTACAGTGGAATCACAGGTAGCACGATAGGGGATAGGATTGGACGTCATGTCGTAGATTTTGGGGACCCACGGAGCCCGGAGGGCACCAGTTCAGATGTACCTGTACCATATGTACCAGTACCTGAGTCGGGGGAATCTCCTGGGTGTCAGTATACTGCAAGAGCAGCAGGGAGAGCAGGAAGAAGCCTGTAGAAATAAAAGAAATAATCGGCTCAATATAGGGTTCATAAACATGCAGGGAGGTAGAAACAGAATAAAGTGGGAGGAGATTGGTGAACGATTAGATATTAGAGGATGAACATTTTACAGTGTATGGGGTTGCAGAAACGAATCTCAGAGATGACGAGGAAACACCGTGCATACCCGGCTACTCCTGGATGGGATGCAACTGGTGGGGAGGAGTGAACGTGAAAAGTCGGATGTCTAGGCGATGTTAGTTAAAGGACAGGACTGGGAAAGAGAAAAGGAAAGCTGCAGAGAACGCGCATGGGTGAAGGGTAGGGTAACAGGTGTGAACACTCTTCTGGGGTTTGCATACCTGAAAAGAGGAAATGACTCAAGGGAGGAAAATACAGAACACTTTAAATGTATATCGAGGGACATCAGAGAAATTGGTCTTAATCAGAAAATAATTATTGTGGGAGACGTGAATGTCCACTTAGACGAGTTTTACGGACTCACGGATGCAACCGGAACGGTTGTTAGAATATTTCTGTGATGCCCTGGGCCTAGTGTTGGTTAGTGCACAAGTAAAATGGGACGGGAGAATAGCGTGGAAACGAAACAACTCACACTCAACAATAGACTTTTGCCTCATGTCCCACAAACTTTATGGTAGGTTAGGAAGTATGTAAATATACGAGGAGGGTACAGAAAGCTTAGGAAGTGACCAGAAAAATAATTAAGATTAAATTTGGCGCATCCGAACCAGAACAGCATGGTCAGGAACAAGCAGGTAAGCCGAAACTAAGTGAAGCTCAAATACAAAATGTATCTAAAAGTATTGAGAATGTAGTATCGAAACAACCAGCAGAGAGAATGGACGTATGAGGCTTTCAATAGAAAACGTTAAAAGAGAGTTAGAGGAGCATCGAATTAAACAAAAAGGAAAGCAAAAACGAAGACACAAACCAAAAAGCTGGTGGGATTAGGTGGTCAAATCGGCCATACTGCGGATGCCAAGAGGCATCTAGGGAGCATAAGTGTGCAAAGAAAAGGGGAGCGTTGTCAGCTGAAGTAGAATCAAAAGGGGAAAACTTCCAAGAGCGGAAAAGGGAGGCGTCAGCTTTAAAGGGCCTCTGACATGCCAAAAAAAAAATTGTTGTTTTTTTCATGCTAGGCGTTGAAATGGCATATCAGGACATCACAAAAAAAATATTTCACTATAGAGTTGCGTAGTTTTTTTATAAAAAATAGAAATACGAGGCCCAATTCAAAGTTCCCGCCGTGCACTGTGACGTAACAGTGTACCGCAAGGTGTCGGGGCGGTCAGAAGGGAGGCCTCGCCGGAAGTCACGTGAGTTGTATCGCTCCTCGTGCTTACCGCGAGCGCGTGTAATATTTTTTTTTAAATATTTTTGTTATTCTCCGCATCTTCACGAGCGATCCAAGCAGACAAGGTTTCTTTTATTTGCTTTTCATCGCTTAATGTTGCTGTAAAGGTAGAAGAAGCGGAGTCAGTGAATTGACGTGATTAACTACAATGCCTAGAAGGTGCTGTGTGAGGGACTGCCCCGGTATTTCACAAACTGAAGAAGAGATCACACTGCATGCATTTCCGAGAGACATACATCGGCCGCATTTGCACCTAGTAAACAAGTTCTACTGATGTTCTAGACAAATACGTACTTTGTGCTGGACGTTTACTTGTACTTGGTACACAAACCAGTTCGTATTCTTTAGACGGCAGGCATCTTTAGCCTGGAGAGTATCCGATGATTCAACGACCTCGGTGTCTGAATCTTCAGCAATGCGATCGGGCGTGTCGTATGCTAGCAATCCTAATTTCTGCGAGCGTTCTAAATTTTTTTTTCAAAACTTGATAGCTTGTTTTGCGCCCAGTATAGCCCTGTATAATCGGACTGACGGCATGCACTCGTACACTGGCTTGTACTCGCAACGCTTTCATCATTGACCTCCATCACGTCGATCCACTGACTCTTCGTCCTCAAATTTTACAGCACGCAAACGAACCAACGGTGCAGCGATAAAGAGCTAGTGGAACTGAAACTTCGTTTTCTACAATCGCTCGTACAAAGAGCAGAATAAACAAAACAAAAACAAAAAAATCTTAGGCACGGTCGCGGAGAGCACGAGGAGTGAAACTCACGAGACTTCCGGTGAACCCACTTTTAGTGACGTAGGCAGTGGAGTGCAACGCGGGTTGGGAAACCCCGGGAGTCCGCAGCGCCATTTGAATCCCCTTGTATCTGGTGGCTGTACTAAAATCAACATGGCGGCACAGCGAAACCAAAACCGAAACCGCACGGCAGCGCCATTGCGCTTGGATGGATCTGTGGTAGCTTGCGCCACCTAGAATCAAAAAAATTAATATTGCAGCTTTTTTTTTTTTTTGCCTTGTTTTTTGTGTTGCTTTGCTCGGCTTCTGCTGCTCTGCTGCTGGTTTTCGCGTTTCAATGATGGCTAATGTGCGTTGAAACGCACATTAGCCATCACTGAAACGCGAGACCAGCAGCAGAGCAGCAGAAGCCGAGCAAAGCAACGAAAGTGACACATACACAAAAAATATGCAATGCTTGTTCTTTTGCCTTCATTTTTATTCAACAGGCAGTAGAAAATACAGAAGAAATTTATCACTATTTTGCACACAAGAATCAAAGAAATGAACAACAAAACAGGATAAAACGTTAATGCTACGTGCGACGAAGGTGATGATGTGCGTCCTTGCAAAAACACTTTGCTAAATTTACATAAACTCTCTGTAGGCTCGTGATCTTTTTCCAGCTTCTTGGCTTATACTCACAAGCCTTGCGCCGTTCAGCCACAGGCGTGGAGCCTAGAAAAAAAAAAGTTTAATTACTTGCTTGATTGGCCTTTACGTGCCCGACATGGTCATATGAAAACAGCGAGCAAGTTATCTGTACCTCCTTTCAAAAAAACGGTACTTCGAGTTCAACACAGCGACATTAAATACTCGTGTCCCCTCCGTTTTTCTTCTCCTTGAGTTCAATGCCTCCACGCTAAATTGACTATCATTTCGAATTTTATTATACAAGTAAGCGTAAGTAAAGACCGACGACGGTGTATTGTAACTAAAGGAAACTAAGCAATGAGGTTAAAAATAACAGAAGCTCAGTCTTTGGTATCGAGTCTGCATCGAGAACCTGTATTAGTTTTTAATATTATCACTTAAATTTACGAGTGCGTCACTGCTAAACGAAACGGGAAACCAGTACGGATCGCTCCATCGCTCATCCTCAGTTCATCGAAAAATATTTAGGCTCATTTTCACTCCTCGCGAACACACGCGTGAATCGCTGTCAAGAATCCCAAATAAATAGCTCACTGCAAAAAGTTTACCATCTTTTGAAGTGAGCATATATATGTGCTCGATCTTGATATTACATACAAGTCGCCAGATATTTGACAACGACACATTTCTCGCGGCGAATGAACAAGGGGAGTCCTAAACAATGATAGAATTTGGTTTTGTAATTTGAAACCATCGCAGCTATTGGCAAAATCAAACAATGAATATTCACTACCACTGCGACAGTTAGGTTCTGTTATAAACATTTAATCAGAAACTTAAGCAAGAGAAGACCAAAAGAGCGTACCTCACGCCACGTCCATTGGAACTCGAAACCATTGGTGTCCCGGCTTTCGGCACTAATTATTTCCCAACTTGACACAGCAGGTGGTGTGGTGATGACGAAAATCCATGCTTGACCACATTACAAAAACAACGAGTTCCCACGAAAAAAGAAAAGAAAGCCGCGCACGCACGAACGTGGCACGAATCTCGCGCCGCGACGTACTCCCAGAAGCGAAACAGCTCGCGAGCTCGCGTCTCTCGCGCGTTCTAACGGTCCACCGACTTCCCGGCGCCAGCGGCCAACGCATCTCCAGGCGCGAGGCGCGGGTTCGAGAGAGAGAAAGCGCGCCCAGACACGTTAAAAGAGTGAAAGAGAAAGTTACGATAACAAGCTTCCAAGCCACTCACACCTTCAAAACTACTTCACCTTTATTTCACTTAATTAAATATATGAATCAGATTTATTTAAAATAAAATACCAAGTGCCAACACCCGCTGGGAGCGCGGCAATCGGAAGCAGTTCGCCGGACCGGACGAACGTCATAAATATACGCGGCCGGACGGAAGTAGCCGAGAGCTTCACCCCCTGACGTAGGTCGATGCCTCCCTTCTGACCGCCCCGACACCTTGCGGTACACTGTTACGTCACAGTGCACGGCGGAAACTTTGAATTGGGCCTCGTATTTCTATTTTTTATAAAAAAACTACGCAACTCTATATTGAAATATTTTTTTTTGTGATGTCCTGATATGCCAATTCAACGCCTAGCGTGAAAACAAAATTTTTTTTGGCGTGTCAGAGGACGGCCAAAATAGCAAGTGCAGGAGTGCAGTGGATGATGGAAATAAATAAAAATATAGAAATGCGGCGAAAAGGTTCTGGGAACGCATTAAAGCGCAGGGGAGAAAGACAACGGGTTTCCAACGCTCACTGACCACACAGGAAAGGAGAAGAGTAGGGGGAAGAGGTGCGGGAATATATTAGGCAGACAATCGAAGAGGCCTTCTTCCAGGGTTGAGCAGAGGGGGACAGTGAATAGCACTGACAGCAGCATTGTAGAGGAGGAGCAGCACAATTACATAACAATGGAGACGACCACAAAAGGATGGGACAAGGTAGAAAGCAAGGTTCCAGCAGGGTTCAGCGACAGGCCCAGACGACATACCCATGGAACTCATAAATACACTAGGAAAAACAAGCGAATTGAAGTTACGGCATAGTGATTAATCAAGTAAATATTGGAGCAGAGGTACCTAACGATTGGAAACCAAGTAAAATTAGACTAATATATAAATGCATAGGAAACAAAGACAACAGTAAGTCATATCGCCCGATAATGGTAACTTAAGTTCTATAGATTAGCTATGCAGATATTAAAGCGAAGAATGTAGGAATGGGCAGAATATATTCAAATACTGGGTGAGCTCCAAAACGAATTCTGTAGAGATAGAAGAATGGGAGATAAACTTATTCGTCGCCACACAATGTATAGAAATATCAATGAAGAATCAAACTCCTTTATGGTTGGCTTTTTTAAACATCAAGAAGCGTATGATAATGTGAGCCAGGAAAGGTCTGGGGTCAGCTGATGGAGTGTAACTTAGATGCAAATTTGACTAGGTTTTCTTCAGCAGGATTTACACAGACAGTAATGTAGTTATAAAACGAGAAGCAGGAACTACAGAACCCAGAGCAATAAAAAGAGGGCTCAGGCAGGGCTGTCCATTGTCACCTCTGCTCTTCTTTATATATCTCAGTGAAATGGGAAAGAAATTAGAGCAGAGCAACTTAGGTTTTGATGGGAAATATATGAAAGGAGAGAGAAATGTAGTACAGGTAATACCAGGACTGATGTTTGTGGACGACATAGTACTCATGGCAGATAACCAGGATATGTTACAGGAACTAGCTGGAATATGCGAAGAGGAAATGGACACCTTGAGCATGAGTTCTAGTAGTGACAAGTCTGGAGTAATGGTGTTCAATAACAAAAAGAAAGAACCCCTGAGGATGCAAGACATTGAAATAGACCATGTAGGAAAATACAAATATACGGGAGTCTGGCTCAATGAGGGAAGGAAATATCTAGAGGAACATGAGGATAATATAATTAGAAAAGGAAAAAGAAATTAATCTATTATGAAGCTCAAGACACTATGGTCCTATAATAGATATGGAGTGGTAAGGGGTATATGTAAAGGAGTGATGGTGCCAAGACTGTCTTTTGGCAATGGGGTACTGCGCATGAAATCAGAGGTTCAATCAGGATTAGAGATTCGACAAACAAGCATAGGCAGATTGGCACGGGGAGCACACGGAAATACACCAAGTGAGGGAGTACAGGGGGACATGTAGGCAATAATGCGCATGAAATCAGAGGTTTAATCAGGATTAGAGATTCGACAAAGAAGCATAGGCAGATTGGCACTGGGAGCACACGGAAATACACCAAATGAGAGAGTACAGGAAAACATGGGCATGTCGTCTTTTGAGAGCAGGGGGGCAATTAGTAAGTTGAAATTTGAACAAAGGTTGACCGAAATGGATTATACGCGGTGGGAATGGAAGGTTTTCAAGTATTTATACATAAAAAGTTTCAATACAAAATGGACAAACCGAACCCGAAAGCTTACATTTAAAGGCCATGCTGAACCGAAATCTGGATTCCACAAAGCACGGCGGCAAGAGCGTGCAACGGGATGCTACAAACATCAAAACATCACTCATACAACAATATATCAAACGGATGACCGTATTTAAAAAAAAAAAAAGAGGCGCATTTGACAGAAATGTTTACGTCATGTTTTTCCGAGAAGGAGATGGAACGGCCTCGCGTCTTCTCCGCCTCGCAGCCTTGAGGGGCTAAACGAAGAGAGGAGGAAACGATATATCTTGACGTCACGCGCCTCGTCGGCCGGCGTTCAATCTCGACATTTTTTTCCAAAAATACGGCCGTCGCTTCGAGATATCGTCTTACGAGTTGTGCTGTAGGGATTGTAGCGTCCCGCCTACAGCTCCTGCATTGTTTTCTAAAATTCAAATTTCGGTTCGCCATCCCTTTAAAGGGATGGTGAACCGAAATTTGGATTTCAGAAAAAAACAATGCAGGAGCTGTGGGCGGGACGCTACAATCCCTACAACACTACTCGTAAGGCGATATCTGGAATGGGCGGCCGTATTTTGGGAAAAAGAGGTCGAGGTTGAACGCTGCCGACGAGGCGCGTGACGTCAAGATATCTCGTTTCCTCCTCTCTTGTTTAGCCCCTCAACCCCTCAAGGCGGCGAGGCGGAGAAGACGCGAGGCCGTTCCATCTCCTTCTCGGAGAAACATGACGTAAACATTTCTGTCAAATGCGCCTCCTTTTCTTGAAAAATACGGTCATCCATTCGAGATATCGCTGTATGAGAGATGTTTTGGTGTTTGTAGCACCCCATTGCACGCTTTTGCCGCGTGTTTATGGAATCCAGATTTCGGTTCAGCATCAATGGGAAAATTTCGCTGCACAAACCTGAGTTTAAAGGAATGGAGGTTAATTATGAAGACGTTATGAAGGTTGTACGGCCTTTGAATTTTTCCTTGAGAGCGCTGGAGATATTTAATAAAATCCAGAAATATGACCGCTTTGACTGTTTTAGCGCGTTTTGAGGCATTTTTGAAAATGCAATTATTTAGAAGACAAATGGGACAAAACGGTTGGCCGTACGTACTAGGGGAGCCTCTAATCCTAATTTTAAAACCACGACGACAAAAAAAATTTTGTATTTGCGTATTTGTGTATATAAAATCACCCTTTTAATTTTATTTCCAGCGTGTTAAACGAGACGGCGACACTAATACTAAAAGCCTCAAACCGGAAATTTTTTGTTGCTGTTTTTTTTTCTCGAGCTCGAATTCGACCGCGATGTCGGTAGCACGTGTAGCGAAAGCTCGCGCTGTGAAGACCAGTGATCGTGGATTCAATCCCCCACCCCTGCCCGCTTCAATCTGGATGAGCATCGTACCGGCGTGCTGTCATGTATCACTATTGCGTGATGCACGTTAAAGACGCCAGACAAGAAGCGGTATACGGCACTGGTTTTCATCTCCAACGAAGACACCAGACGCCCTCGGGGCTAACTAACCTCCTGCTGTCTAAACATGTACACAACAGAATTACAATCGATGGCTCCGTTGGTTTGCAGTTTTTGAACGTTTCAAAAGAATAACTAACGTGCCCGCTAGTGACCAACCCGATGTTCCGCAACTTTGTAGCGAAGTTGCCACCTTCAACCAACTTAGACCCCTTCTTCGTGATGCCTCACTGTACATTATCAGTGCCTCACATTATATCACACTGTAATATCACTATTAGCCCCTATACGAGGCTCAGGCATTCAGTGTACGGGCTGCATGCATCTCTGTGGCGCCAATCCTTACGAGCACAAATAAATACATTTCTACCTACAAACGACTATTTTGGTTGAATGCGTTTCATAAGTGAGAGCGGTTGTGTTCCTTGAGTACACAGGGAAAATATTGATGCTTACAAGTGCTCCCGATACCAGATTCTTACGAACAGTAAAAATTAATTCCATGCATAATAGGGTGTCTAAATGCCCATACACACAATGACGTTTTAGTGCGTTTGACTGCGCTGCACCAAGCAACGGAAGTGAGTCACCGGCACATCTATGTTTCTTCGTTTCTTTTTTTCTATTTACCTTTCTAATTTTTAGGCAAAATCACATGAATCTCTAAATAACTCTAGTGTCTTCATAAATAACCTCGGGAGTTCACTATACATTGTCCTTTATATCCTTTATACGAACACCTCTTTCACCAGTGATCTTATCTGTGCCACGGTGGAATGAACAGGTGCTAACTTATCTGTCTGAACCACGGTGTAAGAAAGTCCTTCGATGTGTTTGCAACAAATTGTTGTGTGTATGTTTATACAACCGGAAGTTAGTCTGCTTCAGTGGGCGTCTGGTATCTCAGTTGTAGATGAGCAAGTTAGCTAGTGCGGTACAACCGCTAGCCTGGGGTCTTTAACGTGCACCACGCAGTAGTGATGCACGACCGCACGCCGGTACGGTGCTCATCCAAATCGAAACGGGCAGGGGCGGGGATTGAGCCCAGGATCCTGGGTTCTGCAGCGCGAGATTTCGCTCCACGTGTTCCGAGCTGGTGTGCGCTATACTTCGTTTCACCTTTATGTTGTACCGCAGCGAAGGCTAGAAGCGCGAGCTCGTAGCGTTGGCAGCCGCTCTTAAGTCACGAGAGCTTGTGCCGCCGAAATGTGCCTAAGAGCAAGGAGCTCGCGCTTGTAGCCTTTCCTGCGGTACATCATAGGGTGAAACAGAGTATAGACCACTCGGTCACCAATCCCCCCCCCCCCCCCCCGATGTGTTTGCGTTTGTCTTGCAAGTAGCGTCAAGTGCGCCAGTGCACGAGGCCCATGTCTCGAGCGGCCTTTGGAAGCAGTTGTCGGCGCAGCACTGAAATGAGCGACCCTTGGAAGCGAATGGCAGCGGAGCACCCGCTCCTGGCGCGTGTCTTGCACGTTTTCACAACAATGGTTGTCGGTACTTGTAAGCACGAATTTTATCAAGTGACCTTCCGATATAAGGAACTCTTTTGTTGCGGTGTAATTTCAAGGACAAAAGTGAGCATTTTCATTCAATCTCTCCTTCGCAGAACTTGATTACGTAGCTAAACGGTCGCGGTACTGCCCGGTGAAGATATTTGAATGCGGCTCATAGATGGGACCCGAGCATTGCGTGGGCACTCAATTTGGGCTCATGATAATTGATAGCTCGACAAGCATTCGGGTAGTGGCCCGTGTCCAATCGCTGCAATGACGACAATAGCCGAACCATAAAAATGACTGGAACTCAGTGCGTGCCCTCTGCCTTGCCAACCTCAACGCGTGGCTATGATCAACATTGGCGACATATAATCGGCTCCAGATCCCGTGGCCGCTTGTTCTGGTTGCGAGTTGAGGGGTGAACACTGCTCGTTTTTCTTTAATGTTTTCTGCCACTTCAATTGTGTGTGGTGAAAAACGAACGGGTGTTTCACAGGTCATTAAAGTCAGGGATCCCTTCTAAGCGGTATTTGCGCAAAGAACAAAAATCGTTGCATCGCCACTTTAAACGTTTCATCTACATTTCAAGCAGCGGTGTTAAGGGGGCCTTTGTTCATTCTTTTTATAAACCGGAAGTTCTCTGGAACGTCTAAGAGTAACTGTATAGGCTCTGCTTGCAGAGCCAGAGTACCGCGTTCCTTTTCCTTGCGCCGCCATCTCCGTATTGGCGGAGGAGTGGTCACGTGGGCAGAACTGGAGCCGACCTTCGTGCGGGAAAGCGGCCTTCCAGAGCGCCGAGTTTTGGGGAACATATTTTCCGCTTTGCGTTGGAAAAATATAGATCCTAGACCAAAATCGAACGAGCCGAAAGCTTCCTAAGTCATTGAACATTATGTGCGTCAACTGGGTACAATACAATCCTCTTTTTTATAACGCGAGCGATGTTTTAGGACATCCGTTTCCAAGGTATCGGAAGCAGACGACACGCACGACGATCGCGTTGCTCGCGTCTGCGGTGCGCGCGGTGCGGCCTTCGCGGAGTGATACGCGATACGCGACCGGCACATCCGGCCATCTTGGCGAGGCGGCGAGCTCTCGCCCGAAAGCGAGGGGACGGCGTTTTCGTCAGTCGCTGCGTCGTTTACCGCAATGAATTGACGACTTCACTTCATACGGGACCCGCAGGATCCGCGGGTGCGATTTTTGCAATCGAGAGGGAAACAGTAAACAACGGGAGGACGATGACGGCGAATGCGCGGCTCCTCGCCGCACTATTTTCCTTGCGCAGCGCGCCTCAGCACGCTGCCTCGCATCTGCGCCTTCGCGTCCCCTGCAAAAACCGACCGTGGCTTCCCGCAGTGCTTGGCTCCAGAATGGCACCATTGCGGTACTCTGCTCCGCAAGCGGAGCATATACAGTTACTCTAGAACGTCTAAGACTAGAGCACCACCTGGTGGCGTTTGCCATAAAAAGGGTGTGGCAAATCGTTGCAAGTGATACCACAGCTTCGCTGTCCAACCACCTTCACAGCGCGGATTGGAGCCTTAATCTTTCGAAGCGCCCCCATTAGTTCCCGCACGGCTTATGCTAATTCCCAGTAGCGTGACCTGCACAATAATAATGAGCATGACGTTTCACCTGTTCAGGCTCACTGAGAAGACGATATTTTGGGTCAAATCTTTTATTGAAATCCGTAATTGGTTGACCTCTTTTTTTCATTATAAACACCTTGCAAGTGTTCATATCCTCTGCGCCATAAGCGCTTTTAGGAAATATATCAGATTTCAATCTACCGATTCCTCAAAAAGGTTATGCGTATTGTAGTTAGAAGCAACCATAGGCGGAAAGTTCTCAATTTCCCGGGGGGGCTGGGGCCCGACAAGCCCGCCTTAGTCCCCCCCCCCCCCGCCACACACACATACAAACCCGGGCATGGTGGCGGGGGCCGAAGGCGTGGGTATAATAAAACCCTTGGTGAAAACAGCAACAACGGACGGTGTATTTTTTGACGTTTCGGCCGGAGTCCGGCCGAAAAGTCGAAATTCGCGAAAATCAGGGGGTCGCGAAAATAAACGGTTTTCCAGTATAAGTCTAATTTGGCCCAGAGGGCTGCGCAGCGGTCGCTTTGCACGCGGCTCCCGGTGGAAAGGAGTGAGGGGCTGGGACATCCACCAAACCGACTGAATCCCGCCCCTTAGCGATTTTGGGTGACAATTAAGTGCGGCCTGTTGAACACTTCTGCAAAAAAATATGTTTTATTCATCTTTGGTCGAGAAAATAGACATTAAACAGCCTAACCAACACACCATTGCTTTGGGATGTATGGGGGAGCTCTTGTTTCTTCAACAGTGAAGGTTTTTTGTTTCTTCAACAGTGTAGGTTTTTTTGTGCAAACTCGTCAGCTCATTTCCGACAATATATGGAACGAGATACATAAGCCTGGCAGATTATCGCGATATAATCGATACATCGTAAAAGTATTTCACTACTGAGATGCAAATACATTTTTCAAATGTATCTCGATACAGAAATACAGATACTCGAAAGTATCTCTAAGATACTATCGCGATACTTTTGTATCGCGATACTGCCCAGCCCTGCTACAGTGTACGATGTAGCTCGTGGCGTCTCGTGCTCAGCTCGCTCAGGCCCACAGCGGGGTCGCCGCGCGTGCAAAACGACTAAAGTTCCCGCTATGCATTGCGGCAGGGGCGGCGTAGCTAAACTGACTGGTGAGATCGGTCATGAGCCGCTGGACAGCCTCTGACAACCGGCGATATTCGCATTCAGCCAAGATGTCATGACAAGATTATCGCGTTGTGCCGAGAACATCAAGAGAAACCTTTGTGAACGGTTGTTTAAAACGCTTGAATTCTTTTTTTCGCTTGAAAGAGACGTCCCAAACGTGTGTAATCCCCTGGAGAACGTAGCATAAGCATGCTTACGGGGCTTACGGCATGATACTTCAACAAATGTCTGCTTTTGTGACCCTATAATTTAGCTCTCATTGCAGTTGTGATCAGTGAATTCCGGGGTTCAAGCGCACTGACCATGATGAATTGTTTCAACGTTTGGGAAAACAAAATGGGGCTTACAAAACGTATTATGTCGTCTACTTCCGTAGGCTGCAGGTCCGCTAGAGGTGCCACTTCCGTCCAGTGTTGCCGAATCGTGGGAAATTTCCCATATTGAGGGAAAAAGCTTGACAGCTAGGGAAAAAGGGAAACCAGAATTTAAATACACGTAAAACGTGGGAAATATATTTAATACACAAACTAAACCGAAATTTCAGAATTTTCTTATCTACATCGAACAAGAGAAAAGGAGTGGCACTAGCTACTCAGATAGTTTGCTGTTTTGAAGAGCCAATCTAGTTCATCACGACATACATCATGTCCGTGCTGCAAGCCTGCCGATACAGTACTTGCGCTTCGCGAGCTTTCCTCACCGCTAGCTACGCACACACGTCTTCTGTCAGTGCGATACATCATGACCTGCACAGTGGGTGGGGTCCCTTTCGCATCACGAAAACAAGCGGGCGATTCCAGTTTAGTTTAGTAACAGGCCCTCTCGCCTTCATTTAGTTCCCCCGGTTCATTCAACCAATGTATAATTCGGAAAAGAAGGGGAGGGAGACCAGTTTGCCGAATGTCAACTTCTACATTTCGTAATTTATGCGATGCAAACTTCTACAAAAAAAACATAGCGGGGTGTTGCTGCATTTAAATATACTTAGCGTCAAGCGTATCTTAAGAACGACTTCTGTCACCAAAATGGTGTTGTGGGAAATAAAGGAAATTTTCGCCGCTCGGCGAGGGAAAAACGAAGTGGCTGTGCGGCAACACTGCTTCCGTCATTCGCGACTACTTCCAATGGCTTTCGAAGGAATTTCCATCACTAGCCTTTATCGTATTTGCTAATACTACGTAGGGTCTTCGAACAGGACTGCGCGAATAGTTAGAACAATTTATCCACTGGGTGCCAGCTATCGATATGTGCGGGCACCTGGGCGCACAGATGAGATTAATCAGGTGCACCCAGGGCCAGGGTTCCGGAGGCGATGGTACTTGCTTTTCCGAAGAGCTCGGGCGGAAGGGGGGGGGGGGAGCCCGGCACCGCCGGGGGGGCTCTGCCCCCCCGGGAAAGTTCGGGGGGGCTCGGGCCCCGAGCCCCCCGTAGTCGGCGCCTATGGAAGCAACAGAATATAATTAGATCAAACAAGCGTACATTTCATTGTCCAGCTTAAACAACAGGGCCGCTTGCTAGAAAGTTTTGACTCAAGTCTTGGCTCAAGTCTTGACTCAGGCGCCTGGCGGTCTCGGCTGAGACCGTGACTGAGACCAGGACGGATCCAGCACGGTCTCCGGCGCGGTCTTAGCCTTAGTCCGGACTTGAGACTGGCACCAAGACCGCCAAGAACGGAGTGAGCAGTACCTAGAGAGGGAATCTAGGGAAAACTGAAGAAATACCGGAGAAAACAAAGGGTGCGTTCCAAATCTACTCGAATGGATCCGAGTTACCCTCGCGGATTATGTCACGTGACAACACAAATCAAGTAATGCTAGACGCGGGTAGGTTTTCGAACGCAAAGGTACGAAACCTTTACCCTAGAGTGAGACCGAGTAAATTTTGGAACACGGCCGAACATTCCGGACGTGGAAGTGACGAGTTGTGACCTCCTGTCCAATAAGAAAGCGCCGGCGGCGCGAGGCGGCAAGCGAGAGATTGTCTGCTTCTGCTACGCTGCGATCGGTTTGGGCAAAGAGAAACGACGACAGTCGCAAAACTGCGGCACATGTCTCGTACATACCGTGGTTCCGCGCAAAATAGAAGAAAAAAAAGAAAGAGTCAGCGATGCGCGGTTTTGGGTAGAGTTTAGTGCGCACCAACGCTGTCATATTGCTTCGTATCGCGATCGTCTGTCACCACCGTCGTCGACGTCCAGTGCGTACGCCGAATAAAGTTGTCTACAGAAATGCCTGCGTGTCCTTAGATGCCTAATTTTTAAAGAAAAAAAATTGCGCTGGACGTATTTTCTTGGAAGCATTTGCTATAAAAGTTGATATATGTTTCGATCATTAAGTTAGCAGACGACCGTCTGCGTTTGCTGCACGCAGACATGGATGTCGCCGGTCCATCACGGATGCCTCCCAAGGTAAAGAAATCGAATTGGTCCGAAGATGAAAAGTTTCAATTGGTTTACGAAATCGAGAAACGCAAACGTATAATTAAGAACAAATTTAACAACACTATTACAAAAGCTGCTAAAAGAAAATCATGGCAGGAGATCGCATCCGTGATGAATTCGCGGCATCCATCGACGCTTCGCACTGTGCCGCAAATAAAAAAACAGTGGCAAAACCTCAAATCTCGCAGCCGCGCTGAACTGGCCCTCTCGAAGAAGGCAGACTCCACGACCGGTGAGTTTACTATACATATGTTTTTACTGCACATAAAAATGCAGCACACATTCTGTGTGCTAAAGAAGTTTTTTCACTTTCTCATTTTCTTGGCTGAATTATAGAAGCAATTAAGATATCAAGCTATTAATACAATCAAATCAAAACAATGAATGTGCTTGCTGCAATCAGACAAAATTTAATGCCCAAACAAAATATAAAGTGAACCTTGTCTTCCACAGGCGCAGGGCGCAACGAGTACAGACTAACACCGCTGGCTGAAGCTGTGCTGGCGGTCATCGGTTTCACAAGCCCCAACCTTCTGGGTATCGAAGGAGGCATTGACACCGACGAGTGAGCTGTCATGTTACTGCTATTTGTACGAAGTCCAGCTTTTTGAGATTCACACGATTGGGGGTTCTACTAGCAAAGCTAATATTGTATTGGTAATCATATCTGGGGTTCGCAAGTACTAAATACTGGGCCACTCAAAGAAACATTCTGGTGTGTTCTCTCCAGAGCAAGAAAGAACCGTGCACATCCAAGAACTCTAAAACTTTGAACCATGTAACTTGAAGTTAAAGTCGAGCTAGGCATGTCAATGAAAGGCCACTGCGCTCATCAATGAAGATAATAAAAATTATATAAATAATAATTATAGTAATTATTGGATCAGAAGAGCCACGGCACTGCAGAAAGGCAGCAGCCCGTGCAAGGTATGCCCGCAATGCCACATCTAGTGATGGTGATTATGTGATGATGTAAGATCACGACCTAATCTTGTGAGATGCAAGATTAAAATGATGGTGATTATGAGCCGACATGTACAAGGGGAGGACGACGCAGTCTTCTGAACATCGCAAGCGCCGTTGGCCGAGTTTTGAAGGTTTGGGAAAGAAAAATGATAGCAGACTTAGGCTGGTACACTGCTGAAACGGTAGAAGGTACATCTTAAAAAGGTGTCATGCAATGTGAACAAGACAAAGGTGATTGTGTTTCTACTACACCACCATTGCAAAATACATTATACTCTCATGATTTCAAACTCCAGGAAGCCATGAATTTTGTTTGATTTATCAGAAATTTATCTAAATAATGATGCAAGATAAAAATATGATTTGCCTTATGAATGGCTTCACGTGCACAGAAGATATTTCATGCTCTCCTTTACATAGGCCTACTGATCATAACCAGGCATGCTACACATGAAACATTCGTGAAATGTAAGACAAGTTTATTTATCCCTCAAAAATGTTCATTGTTGTGGGCTGTTCAAACAGCACATGACAACTCAAAACAAAATTCAGTTTGTTCCATCAGGTCAAGAAGTTGTCTAGTGTGAACTATTAAACGGGGGACACGTGACCAATGAAAACGGACACTGCACCACAGTTTTCATAGCAACTTGTGCGGACGTTGTGATGTGCCCATGCTATGCCTATGCCACTTAAATTCAATGTCGTTGTCCTGCAATTCATATTTTTTGTTCTTGCAGCCCTTTTGTTTAGTGCACTTTTTCCGAGCACCGGTGCACTGCAGAGGGAACACCCATGGACCTGTTGCTTCTCCGCAATGCACCGGTGCTCGGTGTATGCCATGTTGCCACATCACAGCGTCTGTGCAAGTTGCTGTGGAAATTTCCGCATGAGCCCCGTTGAGTGCGCTTATCACCGAGCACCGGTGCATTGCGGAGAAGCAACAGCTCCATGGGTGTTCCCTCTGCAGTGCACTGGTGCTCGGAAAGTGCACTAAACAAAAGGGCTGCAAGAACAAAAAATATAAATTACAGGACAACGACATTCGGTTTAAGTGGCTTATGAATACACTAAAAACATAGCGGGACAACCAAACTTATGGAATTCGTTTGAATTAACCAGAAGTATAATATCAGAGTTTGAATTATCGCAAGACTACCGTAAACAGGCTAGACGTTTATGAAGTCAAGCCGAACTATGACAAGCAGCAAAACAAATATATTGTTTTATCTTGAAAACTCTACAGCTAAGTAGACCCAAAGGTCACAAACACAACGCTTGGACCTCGTTTGCTTCAGGTTCGTTGTATTGAGATGGCAAGTCAATTGAATGAAGGCACAAAGCTGAGACAGTCTGCTACATACGTAAACATATTTGTGCGAGATTAGTGCTCTCAAATCTCAC
Source organism: Ixodes ricinus (assembly GCA_037355805.1). NCBI lineage: Eukaryota > Metazoa > Arthropoda > Arachnida > Ixodida > Ixodidae > Ixodes > Ixodes ricinus. Next base: position 152,810 of record JAZHYW010007536.1, read on the forward strand.
TCATTCTGTAGTTGCATTCACTGTCACAGCCGAGTTCGCTGCAGCTGAGCACATGCAGACAACAAGCTTTTGCAACACTTCTAACATGCACATTGCATACCATGAGGAATGTCTTTTCTGGAATAAAACCACCCTGAAAGGGTGAACAGTATTGATAAATAAAAGAAATCAGAAGTAATCCTGAGCAGTCAGTTCAAATATGGTGTACAGAGAGTACAATTTATTAAGCACCGACCAGTAGACACAACCACTAAATTTGGAATCACCCTGAGCACATCTGCTACTCAGCATGGTAGTCTTTTTGACATAAAAAAGAATTGTAGGGCCAAGCAACCAGAAATATGTGGCCGGCATCAACACTGCACACTGGATCTGCATGAAGCCAGCTGCTTTCACAACTAATAGCCGCAACAACCAAGATCGGGCTTGACCTTCACACTGTAGACTGGCTCTACTAAAGCCCACATACTTTCACAACTAATAGCAGCAATGGCCGAGAGCTGAGGAGTCGAACTTGATCCACAAGCACACAAAAAGCATGAATGAAATACAAATAAGAGTGTTCTCAAATTATGTACAAGGGTGACAAGACTGACATTCTTGTGTATTTTCCTTAGGGCCAGCACAGCCCCAGTCAGCCTGCAGCCAACCACCAATGAGGTGGTAGGAGAGGACCGGGTCCTCTCCTATGAAATTGACGTGGACCCCGGGGTCGCCTTCCTCGAAGTGCCGGACGACGACGACACACAGGACTACGAGCCTCCGGACTGGCCGCTGGACGAGGAGGAGGCGCCCGTGGAGCCTGGTGCAGCAGCTGCGCTGCTACGTCAGGAGGGGCCTCCTCCTGTGGCAGGGGGACCGCCTGAGGCAGCAGCAGCTGCTGCCGAAGGGCGACCGGCACCATTGGGCCGGGGCCGGCGGGGACCACCTCGTCCACGACCGGTTTGGAGGCCCAGGACACCGCCCGCAGGCTCGGCAGCCGGCACACGGGCTGCGGACAAAGAATATTACAGGGACATCCTGGCACAGCAAGAAGAGAACATAAAGTTAGAACGGCAGTGCCTCCTTGCCAAACTGAAGGCAGCAAGGGCAGCCTACGAGGCTGCCGAAATTATGAAAAAGGCAGCTAACTTTTATATTGAACAGGGAGAAAAAATTTTCACGTTACTTGGGCAGGCCCTACAACAAGGCCCTTAAAGGGGAGGAGGGGCCTTCAGTTTGGCAAAGAAGCACTGCCGTTCCAGCTTTACGTTGTAAATACAATAAACAATTTTTTTGGGTTAGTTCTCTTCAATGTCTTTTTGGTTCCAAGTATGCAAAAAAATTCCACTGCATTATGTATTTCATTTAGCAGCATGCAAAACTAAAGAAATGATGGCGTCATAAAAAAATGCAACGACTTTTACACACTCAGCTAAGTAAAAGTGAAAGTCATTACTGTATAAACACGTGTAAGGACCGCACCCGCAAAAAAATGTTTGCCTTGCGCACCATTGCATTTGTACAGGCGTGTGCGATGTCACCGCCGACGTGGCATGCAGTCAGCATCAAAGCTTTTTTTTCCTTTGCAATCCTTACAATCATCTCCCTTCTTGCTGCCTTTTGTCGAAGTTGCTTAAGGCACATTCAGCCAAGACACCTAACTATTCGTCTCGTTTTTTTCGTTTGAGCAACCTTCATCTATGATCTGCTGACGTCAAAGCCGAGTGGGAACGAGAACGAAAGAAAGTACAAACTGCAGGTCCATAATGGAAGTGCAGCAGCGTAAAGGCCCATGCACACAGTTTCGTTTCAGTGCGTTTGACTGCACTGTACCGAAAAGTAGCCACAACTCCTTGGGTTGCCTGTGGTTCATATAAAACAAAGCAACTAATTTGCTTATCAGACGGCATACAAACGGGGGCCCCGCACCATGCTGGTGGTTGACTTCCCACCACATGAAAGCACTTGCCAAGGCATAGGATGCCACAAATTGCCCGGACATGCACTGATGTGCACCATATTTTCTACAAAACTACCTGGTTTTTGGCATGTGAACTTGAAAAACTGTGCCAAACTTACGATGACGACGTTCAACCAGCACGTACGGGATATTTCGGCGTTGGCAAAGTGTGCTACGAGCAGAAAGTTCCAATATGCCACCGACAAAGTTTTGATGCGAAAGGCTATTGTGTCGGAAGAACAAATTTCAATATGCGGTTCAAGGCGTAACTGGAATCCCGCAATTATTTGACCAGCGGCTCTAGACGCCACTCATAGTAAAGTTATGAGTTAGTGAAGCACTGGTAAACAATGCAATGATCCATATGTCATGGACCGCAAAGGCCGATGTCCCGGTGGCAGCGTTTCAGCGAGCATGCATTCGGGGGCCACTGCCGACTGATCATTGCCTGGCCGAGCTCGCGGCGAGGCATGCTTCCCGTACTCGGCGAGGAGGCCCCGAAGGTGCGCTCAAAACATGGAAACTACATCATGAAGATAATGGCAAAGGGCATCGCTATCACGAACGGGCAAGGCCGATGTAAAGAGTGCGTGAACATAAATGTTAAAAAGTGCCGTCAATGCACCGCCACGATGAGTCCTGCCAACTGTGCAGTCGCAGCCCTTCTCTGCCACTCAAGCTTTCTTTTCTTTGACGGTTACTCTGTAGCGGGGCAACTTAATGAAACTATCGCCGCGATACATAGCAAGTGCTACAGCTAAATGAGGCGCATTTTACCATAGCTCTCGCTGTGAATGGCCGTCGCCTCAACCACCAGTATACAGTCGACTACAGACACGATGGTTGTAATCACATTCTGCTTGTACAGTGGCGTCGAAACGAAACAGCGGGGCGGAGGGGGGGGGCCGCCCCCCGACAGGTCAGAAATTTAATGGAAAAGATACGAGGGAGGGGCGCAAAATCGCCCTCCCCTCCCCCCACCACCGTCGCCCCCCCCCCATCTCCTGAATAGTTCTGACGTCTCTGTGCTTGTAATCACCCATTTTTTCTGACAAAAATTTCTGCTTCAGTGTCCTATTCAAAAGTTTCTGGCAATAGCCACACTTTCAATAGATCGTTCATGGTGACTGTTGTGTGTTGAGCGGTGGCACCATCTGGGACACGGATCGCAATCCTAGAAGGAAAAATCCTAGAAGGAAAAATGCGAAGCACGCAGTCAACGGCCAACAACAGCCAGTGAACCTGTCATGTCATCCTTTGTATCTTGAGTCAATAAATAGTTCATGTTATCCGGTCATCATCTACTGGCCAGGATCTATCATGTGGTGATGAGGATGGGATTGCATAGAGACTGCCGCACTCTACGGCCCCACATCGGAACGTACAGGCGAGGCACAAGGTTCGTGAACATCGCCATTTGTTCGGGTACCCTTCTTGTACCCTTGACGAGAAATGGCGAACCTGGGACAGACAGAAGAATTCAACCCTGCGTTTCCGGAGAAGTGGGACGCCTACGAGGCAAGATTGAACCTCTACCTCGAGGCAAACGATATCACCAACCCAACCAGAAAACGTGCTGTTCTTTTTTTCAGCGTTTGCGGAGCTGCCACTTTTGACTTAGTACAGTCACTACTCGTGTTGGCAACTCCCAAAACGAAGACCTTCAGCCAACCGTCAGAGATTGTACGCCGGAATGCTTTCTACCGGCGGAATCAGGGTCCCAAGAAGTCTGTGGCCTTGTTCATTGCGGAACTACGGCGGTTGTCACAAACTTGCAACTTTCCAAATCTCGCGGAAACGCTGCGAGATCGACTCGTGTGTGGCCTGAGGGATGAAACTTTTGAAGCTCGACTCTTCGCAAAAAAAAGCTCTCGTTCAAGATCGCTCGGGAAGAAGTCCTGGCAGCTGAAGTGGCGGTTCAAAGCACCCACGATGTGAGGGGAGGAGAACCAGCTGTGGCAACCGACGTTGCCATACGTCAGGACCAAGAGGAAGGAGAAAACACGCTTAGGCAACCGACATGGGAACAGTACCACGGGAAAACAAAGCCTTGCAATGGGTGCGGAGGAGCTCACGCACGGAAGTATTGTCAATTTAAGGATGCCCAGTGTCACTTGTGCAGAAAAATCGGCCGCATCGACTGTGTGTGTCGCATGAAATAATGAGCGCAGAGCGGGCCACGGGAACAAGAGGATCCAAAACCACGGCGAACGTTCTGAACTTGGACACACAATCTGATGAAGTGTACGATACTAACCATCTGGCGCCGCCACAGGCATCGCAGACACGTACGCACCAGACGTCGGCAATGATTGAGGGCACGCCATGTGACATGGAAGTTGACTCGGGGTCAGAGTTATTGATCATCTCGGAACAAACAAATGAGAAGATCATGAAGAAGATGCTGTACCGGGTGAGCCATTTCAATCGCAAGTCAGATTTCCATTGCAATACGGTGCAGATCAAGGGGGTGTATAAGGTCCATGTCAAGCACGGCAAATTCGAAGGAGACCTGAAACTGCTAGTAGCACGGGGACAGCGGAGAAATCCTCCTCGACATGGACTGGTTTGAACCATTGGGAATCAGGCTGCTAGGGGTAAATAAGGTCACAGGGCTGTCTATTGAAGGTGTGCTCGCAAAGTATGATGGCGTTTTCGGGTAAAAGATTGGGAAGTTTGAGGGACCCCCAGTATCGCTGCACCTTGAACCTACAATGACGCCAATCCGTATGAAACCCTGGCAAATGCCCTTTGCGCTCAAGCCTAAAATTGACGCTGAACACGATTGCCTTATTGAACAAGGCATTTTGGAGCCGGTCACGCAACCAAAGTGGGAGACCCTCGATTGTGACGCCCATGAAGGCAACTGGAGACATCAGAATATGCGGCGCCTACAAGTGCACTTTCAACAAGGCACTGGCTCAACACCCGTACCCGATCCCCATGGCACACGTACAGCACCTCCTGGCATCACTCTCGGGGAGGAGGCTGTTTGCAAAACTGGATTTGGCAGAAGCTTACCAGCAGCTGGTGGTTGATGAAGAAGCGGCGGAGGCACAAACGATCACAACCCATCGAGGAGCATTTTGAATAAAGCGGCTACGGTTTGGAGTAAATGTTGCTTCTTGGGATCTTTCAGAGCTTCATGGACGACCTCCTAAAAAGGATCACCGAGGTTGTGTCATAATTCGATGATGTTCTAATTGCTGCAAGCACCAAAGAAGAGTTGGCAGGCCTCCTCGAGGAAGTCCTGCACCATCTTGCTGATGTTGGACTCAAGGTAAAAAGTGAAAAGTGCCATTTTGAAGTGTTGCAGGTCGAGTTCCGGGGATTTCTCATTGACGAGACGGGTGTGCACCCAACAAAAGAAAAGGTGAAGGCGATTCATGAGGCACCAGTACCAACAAGCAAACAGGAGCTACAGGCTTTCCTAAGACTGCTAAACTTCTATCGTATCTTTCTAACAAAAAAGGCAGCGGTGGCCGAGCCACTACATCGGTTACTTGACAAAGAAGCACGGTGGGAGTGGACGCCTCTTCATGAACAAGTTTTCAACGAACGCAATAAGCAGCTGCTGTTTTCAGCAAGTGTGCTGCACCATTATGATGAAACAAAGCCCTTTGTGCTCACTTGTGATGCCTCGCCATAAGACTCGTTCACATCTTGCGACCGAGTTGACCGGAGAGACCAAACCGGCTTTGAGCCTCTTGCGATCTCTTAGGACCAGCTCCGCTGCAGCGGAGCTGGTCCTAAGAGATCGCAAGAGGCTTAAAAACCAGTTTGGTCTCCCTCGGTCGAACTCGGTCTGCAAGAGTGTGAACGGTCCTTAAGACATGCGTTAAAGCTGTACTTAGCCGTCGACTGGAAGATGACAAAGAGGTCCCCGTCGCATTTTACTCCCGCACATTGACATCTACCAAGCGAAACTATGCTCAAATCGACAAAGAAGCCTTTGCAGTGGTGGCAAGCGTAAAGAACGTTCCATGACTACGCATATTGCCTTCGAGATCATAACACCACAAACCACTTCTGGGACTCGTTCACACCTGCAAAGCAAATGCCATACATCTTGTCTCCACGAATGTTGCGTTGGACGATCTTACAGAATGCTTATAACTACAGTTTGGTTCATTGACCTGGGAAGGACATACAACATGCCGATGCATTTAGTCGCCTCTCACTTACCGTTCCAGAGTTTGTGGTGCCACCTCGATCCTCTAGAAGTTTTGTTTCTGGAGAACACATCCAATCCACCACTCCACGCCAAGGATATCGCACATATGACAGCAAAACACCGTTTCAAGGGTTCTCAACTGGGCTCTGAAGGGTTAGCTGCCAGGAGGCCTTGAGGCAAATTTCCAGCCATTCAAGATTCGACAACATGAGCTGCCGGTTCACAGAGGATGTACACTTTGGGAGAATAGGGTCGTAATTCCCCCAGAAGGCAGGAAGGTGTTGCTGGAGGCCCTCCATGTCGGACATCCTGGCATCGTCCAAATGAAGGCTCTGGCTCGCAGCTATGTGTGGTGGCCCAAGATGGACAGAAACATAGAAGACCATGTGATCAAGTGCATGGCATGCCAAGAGTAACGACCTGCACCTCCTCGTGCCTCAGTACACGCATGGAATGCAACTCCAGCACCGTGGTCTCGGATGACGGGGCTCAGTTCACCTCCGAAGAATTCCGCACATTCTTGAAAGCCGGTCTGATCAGACACATCACGTCAGCACCCTTCCATTCGTCAACTAACGAACAAGCAGAGCGCATGATGCACACAATGAAAGATTTGCTACGGCGTATTGTAAAAGGAAACATGAGGGCAGCATCTGGCCAGTTTTCTGCTACAGCAGCATGTAACACCATGCATGATGACAGGCAGGAGCCCAGTGCATTTGCTGATGAACAGGAGGTTGAAGACGATACTTGACCGACTGCACCCGGACCTGACTGAGAGCATGAGGGAGGGAGCTGATGAGAATTCCAGGGAAGGAGCCCAACCGAAGTCACGAATGTTTCAACCAGAAGACCCAGTATTCATATGCAGCTACAGCAGTGGCCCTGCATGGATACCGGCGACAGTGGTTGAAATGACGGGTCCAGTTTCCTACAAAACCCGCACCCAGGAGGGCATTATCATGCGACGTTCTGTCGACCAAGTGTGTACTAGCGGTGCATTGAGGGTTGCAACAGACAGCATCAGCCACGGAGAGCGGCAAGCTGCTCGTCCTGAACCACCTGGGCACCCGGATACAGGCAGCGCAGTGCACACGTCGGTGATGGGCCCAGAGTAAGATGTAGATGTGGCCAGGCAGAAGAGATCAGACGGGGCTCGAGCTCCCTTCAGCGGTGGAAGGAGTTCACTTAGGGGGAAGGAGTGTTGTGTATTGAGTGGTGGTACCATCTGGAAACAGATGCCAAACCTAGAAGACCACGCCACACCGCGGAAACAATGCGAAGCACGCAGTCAACGGCCTACGCCAGTCAGCGAACCTGTCACGTCGTCATGTAGCCTTTGTATCTTGAGTTAATAAATAGTTAATGTTATCCTGTCGTCATCTACCGGCCAGGATCTAACAGTGACTATACTTGAAGTATACTGAAAAAATTTGTTAATTACGGCCTTATTATTTCAGGCACAGTATGATTAGACCGTTTAAAAAAGTTGGCCCCGAGATATCCATAGACAGCATGATTAGTACGTGTACCTAACTAATTCAAAAACAACCCTTACCTCTAACCCTTCCTTTTGTCCAGTTTTCTGTGCACCTGGTTGTATGCGCACTCCGCTGGCGTGACCACCCAGCGATAGGGCACGATCAATCACGGCCATCGTAGCCGATCGCCATCCACGATGACGAGCCCGTTTGAAGTTCCTCCTGCGAAGTTGTCTCTGATACAGCTCTGCGACAGCATGTAGAGGTCATGGATGCTTCCTTGCCACTTGGCGACCACCTCACGATCTGTGAGCATATGCCGACCACCAAGAGGACTACGTACTTGTCCGGCGTTGGCCCTCCGATCAGTTCCGAGGAGCTCCGCTGCTGGTGACCACCTTAAGTGGGGAAATATGTCTGAGATTCGTGCACGACAGACAATAAAAATGCTAGCGCAGTTTCGATTCAAAAATATATAGCCACGCCATACCAATTCCTAGCGAAGGTTCATAAACACTGCTAGAACGTATCCAGCTACTCGCTATCTTCCAAAATGTTTTGGAACATGACGTCCGTCGGGAGTTGACGCTGACATTTTCTGAAGCTGTTTGCTTTTCCAACTGTTTTTTAAACACGAAACACATCATTATACAAAGAAATGATTGCCTCGGAACTGCAATTCTAATTCCTCGGCCAACTCCGTGATCATGGGGTTGAAAATCGTCTGAACAATAAGACTACGTACTACGTCTTGCTTTCCGTTTATTCTTGAATGGATGGCGCTGCATTTGTGTCTGGAACTTAACCGAATAAAATAACTTATAATTATGCCAAACTTATTATTTGCCTTTACGAAACAGCAGAACGAAATAGTGATGTTATTGATATTACTTCTTACCTGACGCCGTGCGTTGCGTTGAAATGCTTGTTTGAAGAAAGTTGGGGATAATTCACTCGTTGCACACACAGCGATTGCGAAACCGCCAAACCGAAAACGAAACAGTCGTGGCAGGCTTTCCTGGCGTCGATAGCGTAGAAGCAGTCTAAACTCGCTATAACGAAAGCATTCACCCGGTAAAAATAACTTGTAGCCGGTGTGTAGTGGCTGTGGTAGGCTGTGATAGCCACGTCCGACATTTTGTTTTCTCTGGTGGTCTCATCTTGGGTCTCAGCTGAGACCCAGCGCGAGACGCCGGTTGAGCCGCTTGCTCGAAACGAAATCGGAACCGTCTCAGCCAAGTCAGGACTTGAGTCCGGTACCTACAACGGAGTGAGCGGTGCCTCGAGAGGGAATCTAGGGAAAACGGGGAAACCGAAGAATCCGGACGTTAGATGTGACACGGGGTCGTCTGCTTCTGCTGCGCCGCGGTCGTTTTGGGCAGCGACAAACGACGACAGTCTCATAACTGCGTCGTGTTTTTCGTGCAAACCGTGGTTACACGTGAAAAGCGACAGCAAGCCGCGGTTCTGGACGTGTCTGTCACCACCATCGTCGACGTTGAGCGCGTACGCCGAATAAAGGTGTCTACAGAAATGCCTGTTCGTGCCACGTCCCTTCAAAGGTAAAGACGAATGTAATTTGGTGCAAAGATGAAAAGTTTCAATTGGTGTATGAAATAGAGAAACGAAAACGCGTAATTTGAGAGAAATTTAACAAGATTACAAAAGTTGCTAAAAAGAAAGCACGGCATCCGTACTGAACTCGCGGTACCAACCAATGCTACGCACAAAACAGAAATTAAAAAAAAAAATGCAGAAATGAAATTTTTTAGCTGCAGAGTTACGCTTTCTGCAAGGGCACACTCCACGACCGGCGAGTTTATTATACATTTGTCTTTACTGCACATAAAAATGAAGCACACAATTTATGTGCTCAATGAATTTTCTTCACTTGTTATTTTCCTGGCTAAATTATAGAAGTAGTCAAGAGCTCGGATTTGAACATTTTAATACAATCAAGAACACCTTTTATGAGCCCATGAAATTTTGTTCACTTCTCATTTTGCCAGCTAAATTATAGAAGTTGTCAAGAGTTCTGGATTGAAAACTTTTATTACAAACAAATCGAAACAGTGAACGCACTTGCTGCAATCAGACAAAATCCAATGACCCCAAAAAATGTAAAAAGAGCCGTCTTCCACAGGCACAGGGTACAAGACCAACAACTCACACCGCTGGCTGAAGCTGTGCTGGCAGTAATCAGTACAAGTACAACCAGTGAGCTGTCATGTTACTGCTGTTTCTACAAATATACTAGAATGCAGTATGTGCCATTTGATGCAGACAAGTCTAGCCTTTTGAGGTTGACATGATTGGGGGTTCTACTAGCAAAGCTAACATTGATATTCATAACTGTATCTTGAGTATGCAAATACTAAATACTGGGCCCACTCTAGGAAACATGCCGGCAAGTTCTCTCTAAAGCAATAAGGATCTGTGCACATTCAAGAACACTGAAACTTTGAGCCATGTTATTTCAGTTAAAAGTCAAGGTCGGTATTCCAATGAAAGAACACTGCACTTATCGATAGCATGCATTCATCTTCTACACTGCTCAAATGCTAGAAGGTACATTTTAAAAAGGAGTTAAGCAATGCCAACAATACAAAGGTTGTTGTGTTTCCATTGCACCATCACCACAAAATACACAGGCTAGAAGCTTATGAAGTAAAGCCGAAACATGGCAAGCAGTAACATGAATTTGATGTTTTATGCCGATAACTCTACATCTCCGTAGGTCCAAAGGCGACAAACACAACACTTGGACCTCATTTCCTTTGGGACCCATTTTCTTTGGGTCCATTGTATTGAGATGCCAAGTCAAACGAATGCACACACAAAGCTGAGAGTCTGTTACATAAATATGTATGTGCAGGTGCTTTTACATCTAGCTCATTTTACAGATAGTATTCACTGGCAGCCATAGCTGAGCTCGCAGCTGCAGAGCACATATACTGACAGCAAGCTTCCACAACACCTGCAACATGCACATTGCCCACATGAAGAATGTCTTTTAGAGTGCAGCTCTTAGGCGCCCGTCTCCGGAGTGAGCGGCGTCGGTGTTGGCGTAAGTGCGTGTTACATTGGGACGTTTCCCATAATGACATCACATGTGACGTCACTAGGGTCACGAGTGACGTCACAAAGGTCACTCGTGAAGGTCACGAGTGACGTCACGAGGGAGGAGGGAGGGGAGGAAGGGTGGAGGGAGGATGGAGGGGAGGGTAGAGGAGGAGGGGGGCATACCTGCTGGTAGTGTAATGGACCGTTATCAGATGGCGCCACGAATCCAGCGCTAAGGTTGTGCAGCCGTTCCCTTTTGTTTGTATTTTTCCCCTCTTTTCCCGCTTGATAAACAAGATGGCAGCTTGACAGCTGTATGTCGTTTCTTCATCCCCAAATCCACTCGATCCGCATCCCAGAAATGTGGTCACCCTGCGCACTTAAGATAAACAAACAGGTTATGGGCCCAAGACGACGCATCGACCATTATTTCGGAAGAAGAGGGATCGCCTTTAATGAGTGATGAAAAGGTACGACCACGTTGAAGAAGGAACTGTCAAGCAACACCGTCTTCGCTACGTCGTGCCGATGTCTGAAGAAGATTAGACAGGCGTGAGTGTAGTGAAACTGTCAAGGACGAAGTGACTGACAAGCGGTGTGTGCCCGTCAAGAAAGTGAAAGGTGGCACGTTCTTCGTCAGACGGACGGAGCGTCACCGGACACCGGTCTCGCTGCGGACTCCGTAGGGTGTTGTGTTCGGAAGACGTCTACACACACCAAGCGTGGGTAATGTGAAGTTGTCGGTAAGAAGTGACCTTTGCGCTTTCCGAGCAGGATGGATCGTCATGCGACACCTGCGATTGTTGGAAAGAAGTACTGACATCGGTTCGGTGCGCGCCAGTGACGAAAGTATCGGGAAGAAGTGACTGACACGCTAGTGACGAATTTGTCGGCAAAGAAGTGAACGAAGGAGAACTGTGTCGACAATTTGTGGAAGACGTCGCCAACCCTGTACGTGTGTTCCTGCTTCGCTGGGTGCCGCAAGACGTGCAACGGGAACCCAACGCAAGTTTATCGCGGTAAGCCTACTTCGAACCGCTCTCGACGAAGCAAAGCGATACGATGGCGGCGCTGGACAAATTCAAAATACCAAAACTCTCAAACGAAAATTACCAAGCGTGGGCGATTCGAGCCAGAGCGGCACTCGTCCAGAATGGCTGTTGGGAAGCCATCGAGCCTGGCGAACGACGAGAGGAAGATAAACAACAAGGCTTTGACATTCATGTTCCTAGTAGTGGAAGACACCTACCTGGACGACTTGGGGAATGTTCGACAGCTCGTGAGGCCTGGAATACACTGGAAGAGATACATTCAAAGTGTGGCCTTCTGCATGCTCTTCAGTTGATGAGAGACTTTTTCAACACCAGAATGAAGCCAGATGAAACCATGAAGGATTACCTGGGTCGAATAATGAACCTGCACAGAATGCTTTTAACGGCAGGATACGCCTTCACCGACAGGGAAGTGGCACTGGTGATGCTGATGGGCTTGCCAGAAGCATATGAACCACTTATCCTAAATCTTGAGCAAGACGAAGGAACGCTCACGACGAAGAAGGTGAAAGCAAGGCTGCTGGTAGAAGAAAAGCGCCAAGTCAAACGTGAAGAAGACATACTAAATGAGAGTGAAGAAAACAAGGCCCTCATGACAAAGAACAAGCCCATTACGCAGAGCAGTCAGCTCAACAAACATAACGGGCACGAACATGTTTCAAGGAAAAAAGCAACTGGCACTGGTACAAGGTCCTTTGAACCGAAACGACGAGTTCGGTGTTTTGCATGAGGAAAAAAATGGGGACATTTTGCCAGGGAATGCAAGGAGGGTCTCGATGACGAAGGATGCGGCTCACAGAGAAGAAGAAATTCCAGTGAACCGAAGAAGGCGCTCTGTGCCAGAAGGTGGGAGTTCCTCAGGGTCACACATCTGGTACCCTGACAGTGGAGCGACAGACCACATGACGTCAAACAGAGCCGAATTCACCACTTTCAAGCCCTGCTGTTCGTCTGTTGAGGCAGCTAATAAGGAGGTCATGGAAGTTGTAGGG